>MNCL01000354.1:0-51418 GCA_001932985.1 Proctacanthus coquilletti
TTCTGTATAACATTATGAAGTATGATAGCTATCTTATTAAATTTGGATGCTTTTGTGAGTCTTCTATTTTTCAATTAATATTTTCTTAATTATGGGAAGCTAATTTTAAACTACTACGATCTATGTTTGTTATTGATACGGGAGATAGATGAGATTTTCATGTGTAAAGTTAAATTTCTTTTGTACGCAACAGTAATCCGCCGGACATTTCTGAACCTCAAGATCCAATGCTGGCACTAGTCGACTTCCAAGGACCGCCATCTTCAGGGGCTTCAGGGTGCTCATCAAACTCTGAAAGACAAACACAAATGAAAGGACAACCCAATTAAAAAACGCAATCTGATGTACCAAAAGTAAAAAAAGTGTGTACGTGGTCGCCACGCGCGTTAGAAGTGAAATTTCAATGTTAGAGAAATGGGAAATTTGTAGTGTAAACGAATAATTGAACTAAATAAATTCATGAGTTGAAAATTTATATTTATCCATTTTTATCCATGTCTTCACTAAAATCTAAATATGAAATGAAAGGTTTATGATAACTAAAATAAGAAATATAAATTTGAGATTAAAATTTATTTGAATATCTACAAAATCTCCAGATCTTGTCATTGCTATTGTTTTATCATTATTTAGCTTCAAATTCATTTTATTATGTAAGAATTCGATCAATGATTGTGCTTCTGGCTTGGTGGAGTTTACATTAAAATCACCAATCAATATCAATGGTATTTCACCCCAATTTTTATTTAATAAAGCTGCGTCCTCTAGTGCATATGCCAGTAATATTTCGTGTATGAAATCTATTATATCACTAACTCTTTTATTTGGTGATATCTACAGAGCCACAACGAGAATTGTTTGGCCACTTTCTATAATCACGCTCACTGCTGTCATATTCACAGACACGGCCTCCATTTGTTTTGTTCTGAAATCTATATAAGGAGTGACCGCAGTTGTTTTATCAGTAGGGTAATGGTAGATGACAACTCCTCCAGCTCTGACCTCCGGGCGCTTGAATTTCACTACCAAATCAAAATTGAGTATATCACTTTCGTCTTCTTCTTTTTCAGTCATTTTATCCAGTAAGTTTCTTGCATAAGCGTTTAAACTTTGACAATTCAATGAATACATTGACAGTCCCTTCCTGGTGGTTATAAAGTCAATCATTTGTTGGCTGAGCGTTTCCAATTTGTTGAGAGTGAGGCTACGAAACTGTGCTTCCAGAGCCCCCATTAAAGTTGGTGTTCTTTTTCCATGAGGAAATATGGAATCTTCGTTAGATGTAACAATATAAAGTCCATTGATACGCGTTACTGTATATAATACCACATATAGCAATTGCTGCGACTGAGTCTTGTCATATTTATAGACGACTTCGTCGAATGTTCCTCCTTGTGATTTATGTATGGTAACCGCACAGGCAGACACCAAAACAAAATGATTTCTTTTTGCCGCAATGATTTTTTTAGTATTTAAATACATCGTAGATGTTCTTCGTGCAATTGTTACTGCTGTTCGACTAATATTATGTTGTTGTACATAAGCAAACTTTTTTTCTGGTTTTCTCTCCAATTTTTGGTGAATTAGGAAACTCTAGCGTGTCACTTCACTATCTTCGTTACACTCTATATGTGTCAGTTTATCCATTGCACGGTTAGCTAATCCATCTGACATATCCATGTTAGTCGTCACCATATATGATTTATTTAAAACTACTATAACTTCATACGGTAGTCCTCCAGTCTCAATGACTCACATTTTGTGTAACTTTTGTGGAACAAATGCCTCCTGTTCTGCGCCGTGGCAACCAACGAAAGTATTTTTTGCTTTGAAATGATTGCATTTTCAGCTTGGTTGTATGCACTCATTGAGTTATTAGACAGGAACAGTCGTATTCCATGTGGAAAAAAACTCTCAGCCTCTTCCTTTGTGAAAAACCGCGCTTTCAGTAATTTCATCTCGTGCTCTTCTAATCGAGAATCGTTTCCAATCTTTGTTAGTATGTTTGAAAATATTCGATTTGATTGGCTCATCTAATTTTATAAATTTATGTCTATGCTTTATATTATTTTTCTTTCTATTTATAAATTGTTGTTTAAAAATTATATCAAGTCCTCCAAAGTTGATACCAAATTTGCCAGTTATTTGTTTCAGCCTAGCGTCAATGTGAGATAATAATTCTGCGCTGAACATACTGATTTCATTGATGATTAGCACTTGAACGTACTTAAAGAAGTATCTTGGAGGGAGTAATTTTTAAAGCTGTGTGAATTGTTGCAGCCTTTCCTGTTGATCCACACGTAATATAAAAACTACAATATTCGTCAGTAATTGTGTAACGATTATAATTTTCTATGATCAGTCGAATAACGAATCTTTTTCCACGACCAGCCGGACCAGTTAAGAATATTTGAAATGGCGAGCGATTTATAAATAAGATTATGAACCATATGTATCAAAAGCTACGTGGAAGAAGGCATGAGAGCAAGTGTAGAGGTCCTTGAGGATGAAGAAGTCTGCCTTGGTGTGGTAATGAGTCGCTCACGGATGCATCTGCCTCACCTGCTCCCTAAACTTTTCGACGGAAATTTGTGGTTCAGCGTTCTCATTTTTATCAGTAAAAAAGTCCCCCTGAACATCAAGGAGGGTTCCGTAAAGGAGATCACCTGCCGAAACGTTTAGGTCCTTTTTGAAACTCGTTCTCAGTCCCCAAGGAACTGTCGGCAACACATCCACCCATGAAGAGCTGGGACACATCAAAGCTGCTTTCAGTGAACGATGCCAGCGCTTAATCTATCCACTGGTTGCTGAATGATGGATATGTTTTAAGCCCGCAAGCTTGGCAAGCACCTGGAACAACTGTCCTCGGCGATCCGAAACGAGAAATCCATGCGGAATAGAAAGCTGTTGAGATCGTATCACTTATTATGTCTGTCAATGAAACTATCTCAGCCCATCAGAGACATCACAATATACGGATGCACCCGAGTCGATGTTTAGTTTCTGTAACCGCAAAGAAGTTGTGTTCTTTAAAAGTCCCTTCAACTCACCGTCCTCGAGCTGTTGCTTTTCCAATTCCGCAGAGTTCACTGGTGCAGGCGTTGGTGATGGCGTTAAGCCTGGAAATAGCACCAGTAACGAGATTTTTATCATCAGAAATGTGCTTAATGTCTGTAAAAAATTGGGATATAAAATCCAAGTGCTGGAGCTGTCTTGGTGATGCCTTGTCCAATATCTGCTGGAAAGCAAACACAAGTGGCCTGTGGTTCGTTTTGATTATAAAATTTCGTCTTTCCAGGGTGTGCTTGAGAAACTTTATAGCTGTGTAAAGCGACAACAATTTTCTGCCATAGGCACTAAACTTTTTTCGGCGTTCGACGACATTTTTTTGGAAAAAATTTCCAGAGGTCTGCAGAGTGATTCGCCCTTCGCCCTCTGCTCCAACAGCAGTATCTGATGCTTTCCTAGTAAGTGAAATGCTGGAATCTGGCATTGTGTAGGCCAGGATAGTTGCAAGTGTTAAACTATGCTTGCAGTTTTGAAAAGCTGTCTCGGTTGATGGAGTCCAAGGAACAGGACGTTGTCATTCTTTTTGGCTTTTTTTAATAGTTCATTTATAAGAGCCTGCAAGGCTTCCGCTCGGGGAATGCATCCTCTATAATAGTTAATTACACCCAGAAATCGGCGAAACTCGAGTAGGATTTCCGGCTATTTTTAGTTGGCAATTACTGCTATCCTTACGGGAGGTGGTTTCCGAATTAATGACGAAACCCATGTAAGTTACCTCTGGCTTTGCAAGGTGGCACTTACTTTTATTAATTGTCCTTCCATTCTGCTGCAATCTCTGTAGCACATCGCGTAAATGCTATGTCTCAGATTCGGACATCACGAGTATGTCGTCGAGGTCGCGGAATATGGCATCCATCAATTGTCAAAAAGTCTGCGTCGCATTACGCAAACCGAACGGCATAACGTTGTACTCAAAGAGTTCAAACGTCGTGGCAACGGTTGCCTTTTTTATATCCTCTTCTACCATAGGTATTTGATGGTAAGTACGAACAATGTATGAAGTGCTGAATATGACTTTCCAGTCCAATCGCTCTGCTACGTCCTGAACGCGGGCAATTGGGTACCTGTCAGGCTGTGTCTGTGCATTCAGCCTACGGTAGCCACCGCAAATTTTCCACTCTCCCGAATTTTGGGACACCAAATGTATTGGAGAAGCCCAAGGACTGCTGGAGAGTCGAAGGATTCCGCGCTCTTCCAGGTCCTGGAACTCCGCACGTGCGACACGCAGTTTGTCCCAATCAAGCGCCGTGGGCGTTTCGCTGGGGACCCGTGGTCCCGTGGTTATAATTTGATGGCACACTTCCGATGCTGACCTGCTCACCCTAACATAGGGACGATCGATGCTATCGCACTCTTGTAAGTCAATTCCCTAAGAAGCCTCCCTCCGAACGCCCGAGGTGTCCAAGTCGGACGCCGTGAAGACCTTTCCACACACGGAGGGCCCATCAGAAGATTCCACAAGTCGTCGTCTTCCGAGGTCTAGGATCAAACCGTCATGAGATGTGAAATAGGCGCCCAAGATAGGAAACCTGGTGTTGGCTATAACGAGCTTCCATTTGAAAGTGCAAACTGGCAGTTGCCAAACGTTTGAATTTCAGTGGAGTTGGCTGCATACAATGTTAGCAATTCGGGCGTCTGTTTGTTTTTGCATTGAGAAACTGAGGAGCCTGAGTCCACTAAGAACCGTCGCCTCGATTTTCTATCAGACACAAATAATCTGTTTTGGTTGTGAGACTATGCTGGCTTCGACTGTCGTGTGAAGCCTCTGACAACGACGACCTGGTTAGTTTCCCTGCTTGCCTTCGTTGAACAGAGCAGGGTTGAATGTACTTTTGGGCCCGCTCTGCACGTTTTCTATGATAAAAACTCATTTTATTTGTTTTCTCGGTTCTTGTGAGAAGAATCTGTCCTTCTGCAATGTTGAAGACAGCTCAAGTTGGTTCTGCAATCTTTCGAGCCGTTGCTCAAAACCATTGATATGAGTATTTTGTTATAAAGGGGAAAGCGCTTTAATCTGCTCTATCGCCGAGTTGGCATTCTGTTCTAAGATGTGATCGGCAATTTCGGCTAGTTTGGTGAATCGATTATCTTCACAAGTAGCAAGAATGCATCTTATACTAGTTGGCATGCCCTGTATCCAAAGGTAGCGCAGAATCGACTTCGGCATGTTTGGAGGTACCAGCCCACTCATTTCCCTTAACAACTGTGATGGCTTTTGATTGTTCAGATAGAGTCCCGATAAAACTTTGTTAAACTGTTTCTCCTTGATCTCTAGAGACAAAATATGAGTTGTGTGGAGGAAGGCGGACGATATCTGCTGCTTGAGTCAAAACGTCAGGCGTCTCTAACAAAATAACGTTCTTCCTCGGTAACCACTCCCCGCGTGTGAAAAAGGGACTCCACATGTATGAACCACACTTCTGATTCATGCTTCAGAAGGCTGGTATTTTTGCCTGACCGTTGTATGCGACGAAGAAAACTCACCGGTCGTGAGTTCGCCTGCGGAAGCTGGGGCAGCAATGGAAAGCCGGGTTGGAGCTTCCTCCGCAAAGGTCGTTGACGTGGGATCCTCGTTTGCCATAGCGTTATTTAATTTACATAAATGTGGAGAATATAAGATTTAAATTCCACAATTTTAAATTTGATTCATTTTATTCTTTTTGAACACTATAAAAATGAATCTGAATAAACTCACAATACCCACAAAAAGTAAAATGAACAATAAAATCAATAAAGTTTCATGCACGAATACAGGAGAAAGGTTTATGAAATTAAGTGCTACTACTCTGAATGCAATATCTAGACTGAATTTAATTTTCGTGTATTTTTACAATTTTGTCTGTGTAGGTTGTTTGGTTTTAAAAGGGAAAAAAACCCGCATACTAATTTATCGAACACATTCACGCGTTGACCTTTCACCGGAGACGACCGCGCTTCTTGGAGTCTTTGGTTTATTGTTTCACGCCTACGGATTTTCACTTTGTTATTCTCTTTGTGTTTTTGCTTTGGACGACCACTATTTACTCACCTGGATCACTCTTTGAATACTACTTATAAAGGAAATTTCCGGACTAACTAGAAGACCGACCCACACTACCGAGGATCACCGGCATCGCTGCCATCACCTCACGGTTAACAACCAAAGGCCTCCACAGTCAGGTACATAAAAGACTAATTGCAGTACAGGTTACACTTTACTTTACCTACACGGGCTAATTCCCACCAGTCCACTGCCTATATTCCACCTTATTTTCCTCCGTGTCGAAGTAGAACGTTTTCACGCGCGCGTGCAGAAACCATTACCGTTACTGAGTGGCTTCGAACCACACAATGTGGCCTGGCCGAGCCAGTTCCAGCTCGAACAGTTTCGCAGCGCTCGACTCCGCTAACCTGTCTCACAAGAGGGCCAAGAAAGCACGGAGACCGCGGCCTGTGTCACTGTTCGATACAGAATACCCGTCTCTGCCATTAACTCTGCCTACGATAACTGAAGCTACACAGCAGCCCAAATACGTCGTGCTGAGTGAAGAAGGCAAGACCTTGCGGTAATATAATCCATTGCCATGCGCAAAGGCGTAGACAGCGTATCTACCAAATACAAAAACGCCGGCTGAACGCGCGAGGGTGGTTTATTACTCTTGTTCGACAATGCCAAAATTGCAGACAGATTCACCGAAACCAAATCCGTCGCAAACATGGTAATTAAAACCAAGTTACACGCGAAACTCGGTCAAGGGAACTACCTTTTCCTCAGACTTCCGCGGGATGTCGCAGGAGGAAATTCTCGACAGCCTGAAGGACCAGGGCATAACGAGGTGATCCAGATGACTAGGCCAGAAGACGGAGGCAAACGATCCCCCACTGGCGTGGTCATCCTGACCTTCAATGCCTACTGCCTATCTAAAAACATCCAAAGCCCTTGGACCAAACTGCAAATAAAAGAATATTTCCCTAGCCTCATGCGCTGCAAAAAGTGTCAGAAACTAGGAGAAGATGAGAGCTAAATGCCCTCGCCCCTCTGAACGATGAGTGGCTCTAACCTGACATCGCTGTCACCCATTTGGGATGTAACAACCCTGCAATGGAATATAAGAGGATTGTACAATAATCTCCCATCCTTGAAACTTCTAATTTCGAAATACAACCCTCAACTCATCCTCCTGCAAGAAACCTACATTCTTGCAAACGAGCAGTCTGAACGGCTACACTCCTATGCCTTCTTTGGCTTCAACTCCCAGAGTGAGATCCGTCGGGGGGGGAGGGCGTGGCCATTCTTTTCCACAAGTCTATCCCGACTGTTTAGCGGGACATCAGCTCAAACATAACGACTGTCTCTGTTAATCTTTCTAAACCTCCCACATTTACCTCTATATACGTTGAGCACTCGCAGGAGACTACTTCCTCTGATCTTGCTGCCTTGGCTCGCCAGCTCCCCGAAAACACCATATATAGTGGAGATTTCAACGCCCACAGTCCGCTATGGGGGTCTGGACGCTGGAGCCCTAGAGGGAGGCAGGTGGCGACCTGAGTTGATGACCACCCCCTATACGTTCTCAACACAAGCGCTCCTACCCTGGTCTCCTACACCGGATCCTTTTCCTCTATCGACCTCACCCTCGCCCCACCAAACTTCGCGTCGCGCTTCAGCTAGTTCACCCACCCTGAACCGGAGGGGAGCGATCACTTTCCGATCATAATAACCTCGTCTGTCACAACGGCCAGCCCAAAGCCGACACAGAGGTTTGCAGATAGTGCCGCGAATTGGGCTGGCTTCCTTAAAATAGCTGAGCATGAAATATTCCGCCATCCTCCATCCCAAAACATCAACAAAGAGACAGCGCAAATAACCAGAAGTGTGAGAGCTGCTGCTTCTCCAAGCATGCGGATCTCTAACCCAGTTACCAAAACTCAGCCTTTATGGATGAATAACAGCATCCTCTCCTCTCCACCTGCGTGATTACCGTATGAAATCGGCAAGAACCAAAAAAGATATTAAAGAAGCGAAGAGAGCTTCTTGGGCCTCCTTCGCCAACTCGATTGATCCCAGCCTCAATCTCGCCGATGCATGGAGAAAAGTCGAGTCCATCTGTGGCAAGAGGTAAACAAGCCTGATTGACAATTTGACGATTGATCGCAGGACACTCTAAAACACCATAAAAATTGTCTCTGAGCTTGCCCTTGTTTGGGCCAGCTATTCCAGCGACGAGACCTTCAGCCCAGAAAGAATTTCAGAAAAGCGCTCATGGTCCATCTCGTACAGCCCTCCCTCTCTAGATCCACCAGTCGTCCTATCAAACCCGATCTCCCTTGATGAACTAAGCTCAGCGCTTACTAAATGCAAGGGATCGACTCCCGGACATGAGAAAATAATTTACGCGATGATAAAAGAAGCCCCTGATTCCTTCAAGGAGAGACTTCTCTCCTTATACAGTCTCATACTGAAAAATGGCACCTTTCCACATGCCTGAAAAAATGCCATTCAGGTCTCCATCCGTAAGAATAATGGGATTTACGTCCCATCTCCTTGCTGTCATGTGTCTCTCGCCTTCTCGAAAAGATCCTGAGAGCTCGCCTGGCCAATTAGCTAGACAACACCCTCTCAGCCGCTATTCACGTGGTACAACCTCCCTCCTTCTGGATCTTGAACACAAGGCCCAACTAGCCCTTAAGGTTCGTAAAGAACTACATATCCTCCCACTGGATATCGAGAAGGCCTCTCAAAGGACACGGTAGTAAAAGATGTAATAGGGAGCCAACTCCAGCAATGGGGCATTTACGCATTATTCATCCTGTTAATAATGCACTTCCTATCGTCCCGATCCTTCCAGGCTAGAGTCAACAGATACATATCATCCAGAACCTCAGGGCTCTCCCCTCTCCACCTCCCTCTTCAACATCTTCCTTTCTTCCCCCATCCCAGGACTAGACGGCGTAGATGGACTGGCGTACTACATCTACGCAGACAACATTGTACTGACTACTACTGGCACACACCCGACGGACGCTTTTAGAAGGGTCTGTTTTCAAATCGACCTCTGGTGCAACAACACCGGCGCCATTCTGACCTACCATAAGGCAAAATACCCCAAGGTTTCCCGAAAAAAAGATCTTCACAGGCAGTGCATCGAGTTTGACGACGCCACCATCCCAGTAGTAGGTCAAATTAAGTTCCTGGGCCTAACAATAACTCGTCAGCTTAAATGGGACAAACACTGCTCTGCACTCGCCACCAAACTACGCAAACTGAACAACTTAGCCCGGGCCATAGCCGGCAAAAGCAACGGTGCGCCCATCCACGCAGCAATAACAATCTGCCAAACATTAATAACACAACTATCACACATAGGTGTATTCGGCCACCGCCAAAAAGAACTTGCAAGCCATCCAAACGGCGATTAACAATTAATGATTAACTTTAACCGTAAGGACAGCGGGAGGGGCTTTAATATCCACCCCCAACGAGGCCTTATGGATTGAAACCGGCTGTCCCAACATACGCCTTAAATAAAAAAGGTAATAAAAATTATAAGAGCCTCATTACTCCATGCCTACCCCCCCAGTAAACCTAGCATGGATGCCTGGACACGCGAATCGAATTAAAATTGAATCAAGGTGTTTCCAAAGTGGAACCAAAGCTGCAAACAAACATGTGGTTAAGTATTGGTGGCTGCCGTCCGTCCAACCGTCACATAAGTATTACTTCCCACGTATTTTGTTTGTATTATAGTACGGCATCGCTTCACTTTTAACCGTTTGGCTTCAGTCCACTTTTCAAACGTTCGACTTCGCTTCATTTTGTAAACGTTCGGCCCCGCTTCACTTTTCAAAGGGGTCGCCAACTGTGTGGGGTTAAATAAATTAAACAGTGTAGAGGATAAAGGAAACTAGTAAAATAAGACTCTATGGATTAGCGTTTATTAATTTAGGGACTTCTTGTTTGATGTACCCATTTAATCCACTCGGGATAGTTACTTCTTTTTAGCTCGATGACTTTGGGAGAAAAGTGAGCTATTGAGCTGTCAGATGTCAAATCTATTTCTTGGGAGCAAAGTATGAATAATATGAAGTAGCGACACTCCTTAAGGAAGAAAATTTACAATTATAAAAATTAAATCCGTATGCGTAAGAATTTTATACATGGTCTGTGTAAAAGCTATAAATAAAAATGATCGATGCGCGAATAGGAAAGGTATTGTATAGACCGCTTCTGCCACTGTCGATTTTGCGGCCGATGACGATTTTTTCTTTGCAACAGAAGAAACGAACGATGAGAGAAATAAAGCAAATTACCTCTGAGAACACCCCACTGTCAAGGCACTTTTTGCCAGACGGTCAACCATCCAAGTACTAACCGCGCCCGACGCTGCTTGACTTTAGTGGTCGGGCAAGAGCCGGTATTTTTTCGTGGTACGGTCGTTTTTTTTTAGATCGCTTGCTGACGGGGCACGGCTTATTTTCGCCGGGGTTTAGGAGAACGGGTAAATTTCCTCGGCTCGCACTTACAGATAAATTTCCTCAGTTCACATTCCCAGGTAAATTTCACACTTCCACCGGCTTACAATTTCGTACCTGACACAAAAAAACGGTATTGAAATTAAACTTCCTCTTCGTAAGATCCGCGCACTTGCACACTACTAGGGCTAGCGATCGAGAAAGAGAGAGAGCCCTTGCCCCCATCATTCGGCCCATTCCAAAACCAAGGGACCAAGGTGGGTTCGTAATTGCTAAACTAAGGCTGGTTCCCATTTCATCCACCTCCTCTTCAGGTCTCCGTGTAACACTACTCTCCCTCGGAGCGAAGAGCTGTCCTCAGCCTCGGTGCAGCTTGTGACACCGGGAGGTTGTGGCAGGGATTTACTCCTGGGACCACTTTAAGAGGTCCCGTCCAGTATCGTCGCCTCCCTTTTTTTTATTATTTATCAGCCTGGGCCGTTGGCATGCTCGCTCGTGACGCGCTGGTCTCTTAAGGTAAAATGACCGTTCGCTTTTCGCCTCCCCCTATTCCCGGTGCGATGCAAGGCGGTCTCGGTGCGCTGCCATTCGCTTGTCGTTCCGGTCCTTTATTCGATAGACGACATCGGTAAGTTCTTCCTCTATTTCGTGCGAGCCGACACAGTCGAGCTGTAATTTTGGGCACCGGCCTTTCCGCCGCTTCGGGTGATACAACATAACGGTGCCTCCTTTAAAAAGGGATCTACAAGACGACAAGTCGTACCGTTCCTTCACCGCGCAACTCTTTCGCATCGTTTTTTCCCTCGCGTATTTATGGACCTCCCTAAGCCGCATTGCCAATTGCTCGTCGTATTCTGAGGCTTCCAGTCAGCTGGGTGGTAGCTCTCCCAGATATAGTTGAACCACAAGTCTGAGTGTAAGCCTGGCCAGTGTCATGCCGGTAGTTCCGTGAACCGCGGAAAGGTACGCAAGGAGTAGGAAGGAAAGGTGTTCGTTCCAGCCCCTCTGATACTTTGTCATATATTTCGAAAGATAGTCCAGTAGGGTTCAATTAAATCTTTCAACCATTCCGTTCGACTGGGGATGCAGCCTTGTAGTTCGGTTCTTGTTAATCCGGAACTTTTTCACTACGGCCTGGAACACGACCGACTCGAAGTTCCGTCCCAGGTCCGAGTATTGCTCTAATGAGGTGCACCCAACCCAGTAGTAGTTCTCCCGGATCTTTAGGAGGGTTTTCTCAACTCCGAAATGTCCGCCGATCTAATGAGTGCTAACTCTAACAACCGTTTCTTTCGCCCGTCCGGTACCAGAACTTGTGTGTGGTCCCCCACCACATGCTTGTACTTGCGGCACACTAGATCGTCCTCCGGGCTCAAGTTGGAAAACATTGCCCAATACATATTGAGGAGGGGTACCACGTCGCTGATATCTTCTTGAAGTGCACGATCCCTTTCACGGTGGCGAGTAGATCTCTCTTTCTGACGCAGTAGTTTCTCTCGGGGCAGCTGAGGGTTTTGTTATAATACTCAAGGACGCGTTCCTGCTCGTCTTGGACTTGTGATAGTACAGCACCCCAGGCAAATTCGCTAGCGTCGGCGTCCATTATGAAATCCCTCCTGGTAAGGGTTGGCTCAGGATTGGGGCGGTAAATCTACGGTAGTATGCGCACAGGCCCAAAAACGGCTGAACTTCCTTTTTATTCCTCGGGCGGGGCCAGTCTCGAAAGGCCGCTACCTTGTCCGAATCGACGGAGAGCCCTTCCTCGGAAACCACGTGGCCCAGAAACTTAAAACTTCGCTGACAAAGTTGGCACTTTTTCGAAGACAGTTTCAGTTCTGCTAGCTTCAAACGCTTAAGGACGGTGTCGAGGTGTTCGAGGAGCATTTCGAAAGACTCTCCGTGCACGATGATCTCATCCAGATAGACCAGGCAGGTGGTGTCCAGAGTCCGTCGCCCATGGTGAAAGCCGTCTTCTCCCGGTCGAAGGGTCCAACTTCACCTGCCAGTAGCCGGACTGCAGATCTAGAGTTGTAAACCAGATAGGCTTTCCCAGTATATCTAAGATCAAATCGATTCGGGGCAAGGAGTACGAATCTTTCTTCGCGACCTCGTTAAGCCTGCGGTAGTCTAAGCAGAACCGGAGGGACCCGTCCTTCTTATCCACCAAGACTACCGGTGAACTCAGGGAATTGTGCTAGGCGTGATAACGCCTAGTGTCTTCATTTCCTGCAAGATTCCCTCCGCTTTGCTACGCCGAAAAAAAGGAATTCTCCGCGGCGGATGTTGATGCGGTATCTTAGAGCTTTGGTTCTTCCCAGTTTCTCGCGCGAGAAAGCGGCCGCATGCTTGTTCAACAGCCTGGAAAGTTGGGTGCCCTGGGTGGCGCCAAGTTCTCACTTTAAGATGGCGAGGAGCTCCACTAAATCTTCAGGCAGGGCCCCAGTTGCCTCATCGCGCTCGTGCTTAGATCCCTCAACGATACCTTCGATTTCCTCCACCTGTGCGATGGTTGTATCCGAAAAGATGGTTACCACTTTATCGGTGGTACTGAAGGTCCGCACCCAGGTCATACCTGCCGAACACTCTGTCAGCGTTGGGACCAACGTTAGTGCGCCGTCGTTCGCGCCGAGTGGAGTCACCAAGGTGAGCGCCTGCAATAACGCGTGACAGTTGACGCGGATCAGTGCATCCACATGTGGAGGTATGACCATTTCTGCACGGAGAAGTCGTTTGCAACCGTATGCGCCGCTGAAGCCTAAGTGCATCCGTGCTTCGTGAAGAAGTCCATCCCCAAGGTGCAGTCATCGTGAATCGCCGCAAAGTAGAAGGGATGGTACGCCGCAAATTTTCCCGTCCTAACTGAGACTTCCGCAATTCCCAGCACGCGTGTGATCTGGCCGGTGACGTTTTGCATCACCGTATTAGTCCACCGCAATTTGACACATTTGCCTCTTGCCTCTAGCATACGAGGGTCCGCGATTAAGTGGCTTGCTCTCGTGTCAAGAATAATTACGCAATCCATTTCATTTATGTTACTTCGCCGTCTATCTGCAAATTTCCAGTACCTTTAGCCGTGTTTACAATGATTTTTCTTTCCCGGGGCTTTCACAATCCGCCAACTCTAACCCCCGGGAGATTGGCAGAGACCCGTTTAAATCATCTGTGTTGCCGTAGAAGGCACGGCGGCGAACGCGGTGTTGGAAGGGGCCGTCTGTGGGACACATGCGACGTTCGCGTGGCACGTGCGATCTGGAGGGCGCCGGGCTCGCGAACGGACTATCAACGACGTGTTTCGGGCGGCCGGTGTTCGTTCGTCCACACCACGGGAACACGACTTCGCCGCTGTCGTCGCGCGTGACAAACCCGAAGTTCCGCCCCTCGAGGAGGACCTTAATCCTTCCCTTTACGCGAGACGAAGGGGATGGGGGCGTTCTCGGCATGATGGCTATTCGAGGCGGTGTTTGGCCTAGCTCGTGGTGATCGCGCCGAGGTGGTGCTGCGGGGAGAAGACGCTGGCTGCACGTCAGCTGTTGCCACCCGTATTTAATGTGGGCAACCGTCTCCTCCATGCGATTGCTGAATCGCGCTTCGAAAGCAGCACTAAGCTTAGTCGAGGCGGACGTCTTCACTAAGCGTATCGTAGAAGGTCAACGCGGTGCGGTATTACCGGACGAGACATCGATACACGCTCCTGTGGAATGGCATCTACACCTCTGGCGGCTGTGCAAAAACAGGGTACGGCAGTACGGGCGGAAAGCGTCGGTCCCCAGGCGATGTAATCGGACACAACCGGGTCGAGGTTGATTAGGTCCCGCGGCCCGACCAGTGTGAAAGCCACCCGATTCTATCGGCCAATGGGCATTTGACCTCCCCTGTGTGCCGCCTGGGGGGTCGTCTCACTCGCCAACTGGTTGAGACGGATCCGGAAGGTCTCCTCCGCCGAGAACTCGCACCACGCTGGCCATTATTGTTCACGGGGAACAAAAAGTGCAAAGAGTAGACAAAAAGTCTTATCCTTCTTCTTATCTTATCTTATCTCATCCTTATCTTATCTTATGGAAGCTTGAAAGCTCTACCAATACATACGTATAAAGCTTTTGACTATTTGCATCCTTGTCATATTGTGCTCCCCATTTAAGCGAAGTATGAATAATATCAAGCAGCGACACTCCGTTATAAAAAGTAAATCGGTGTGCCTAAGAATTTTATTCATGGACAGTGCAAAAGCCAGAAGTAAAAATGGTCGATGCGCGAAAAAGAAAGGTATACTTAGCAAAAGCTCTCTCCCTAAAATTGGGGGACGTTAAAAGGTGATAGCATATGTTTCTCCCATGTGGTGGTTTGTTTACAATTTTTGACAGTAATTTGATTACATATTTTGCAAAATCACATTTATGAAATGTTGGCTTAGGCAAAATATCTGCCTAGAATTCTCTTATAATTAGAAAATATTTATTAGTTGCCTTTTATCCTCTTCACGGTTTAACTAATTTATATGTGGGCTGAAACACCACAAAAGTCCTGTGGTGTCACAGCACTGTCTAGGTCAGCCACCTTGGTAGCACCATCGCTAACAACAAAGAGATTTGATGTCTGACAGCGCAAGAGCTCGCTCTCTTCTCACAGTCTCCGAGCTGAGCGGATGTGGCTTTCCCGTGCTGGCCAAAATAGCCACCTCAACCGAGGTCCGCATACCAGTAAACTTTGATCCGTAGAATCTTATTTTATTACTAACACTTAAGCTCTACACGAATAATCCCTTTCATCAGTGGGTACACACCCCCGCAGTCCATTTTGGTCAGCGCCCTTTTAAATAGAGCTACCAAGGTGAACAGACGTGTTCCCAGATGCACAATCTAGTGCACTCGAGCAACGAGGGAGAGGGCAGGGAAAACCGCTTCACTAGACTTTTTGCTGAAGCCACCCCCAGGTTGCGACAGTTTGTCGTCAAAAATAATCTTAACAGTAATTTAATAAACACCCCCGAAGCCCCAAGATCATGCATCAACTATGGGCAGACTGCATACCCTCTAACAATAGGGGATGCTAGAACATCAAGAAATATAAAAGCCTTAGGACAGCAAAATCCTCCTCCTGGTCTTCCTGACACCCGAGCTGCCCCCAGCACCCCATGGGGCGGACTCAAAAGAAAGTGGACCTATTTGAGATTGCCTATTGCTAAACTCTGGAGCAAGATTCCTGATTTCCTCACCTCTCTCAGACAATTGGGCACTCTAATGGAAAAAAGGCCAGCTATTCTATTCTATTCTATTCTTTTTCTTATGACTAGCAAATGAGCCGTTTTCTTTGAAAGTGATGTAAGTCCATTTTTGGCAAAAAGTTTGTAGTGATAACAATGAATGCAATCTGCTACGAGTTTTTTCTCTATAAACAGTTGCCAAAAAATTCCTTTTAAATTTTTGTCGATATCAATCTATATAGTTAATGAAATTACAAATATAATTACTTTGAAAGTGGTGTAAGTCCACTTTCCGCAAAGACATAATATTTAGTTCAAAAATTATACGATATGATGGATCTATTACCTTACATTCCTCCAATACATTATGACGATTTTCAAAATCTTTCTCATAATGAAAAAAATTAAAAATGGCACATATTAATATAAAGTTGAAATTAAAGTAATTTAAATGGCACTACCTGAAGAAATATTGAAATAAAGCCTTTTTATTTTGTTTTTTGACATGTTTAATAAAAATTTCATAAAAAATTGGTTTGATTCAATTGAAATACCATATTTAAGATTTCATGAATGTATGATTTTCACATTTTGTTGACTTCGAAAGTGGTGTAAGTCCACCTGAGGTCATCAAAAGTATAAATTTCTTTTAACTAATATTTTTAAAACGATCACATTATACTCTTAAATCAATTTAATATTTTAAGAACATAAAGTGAGCGTATTAACATATACCAATACGTTTCAAACCATTCAAATATAAACTCTGAATTTTTTCTCTATATAATTAACATGGGCTTACACCACTTTCAAAGAAAACAGCTCAAATATATTAAGCTCCTCGAATTGAACTCTCAGTTGTTAATTAGTAATGACTCAAACTTTATGGTATAATATTACAATTTTAAAAGAATCCCTTCTTGCTCATGCCAACGCGAAACTTCTAGATTATTATCCTTCGCCTTTTGGAATGAATAACTAACTAAATAGTAGTTTATTAGATTCCGTTAGTTTAAATGTTCCCATTCCAAAATTTGTGTCAATAGCAATAGCGTTCTAAGCCAAAACAGAAGATAACATGAGTATATAATTTTTTTCCAGGACACTGTTCTACTCCTATGTCACACGGCCGCTGAATTTACAGCCTTTCGCACACGCTTGATTGAGACTTTTATTTAACACCTATATCCTGGGGCATAAGGGGATCCCGTTCGTAATCGGGTCTACAAGAATTTTTTAACATTTCTATAATATGAAGTACCATACAAGACTGTACTTCAACTTCTGTGATAGATACGTCATATTGTATTCATAACGTGCTCGCTGGTGATTTGTGATTGTAGTCATTGTGCACAATACCCTAAATGCGTTTTGGAAGGCATTTTGGCGCTACTGTATCGCATTTCTCACTATAGCGCAACTGTACTTCACTATACCCGGTGTCATACACATGTTATACAGATCGCTACACTGTTGTGTAGGTTTTGCTGCAGCACATCTGTATTCGGCAAAGTGCCAACTCGAAGACCCAGCAATAATGTCAAACGTTACGTAGTGGTCAACTGCATTTTTGTTAATAAAAAGTTATGACGTGAACACAGCTCCTAGTCCAATATAGCTGATTACCGGAAAATTTATAATTTCAGCCAAGCCTAGTGCAGCGTAACGGTGGTTATTTCAAAATTTTCGTTTTTTGTTTTGTGTTTTGTTACAGTGCTTTCGAATGAATTTGGGATAATTTATAGTAATAAGTGTTATGTATGTTTAGGGTGTGTGCCAACTAGTCATTTCAAAAGTAAATTTGCATAAAAAATTCCATTCCGAATTGCTAATTCATTTTCGAAATTCTTGCACTTTCGGAAAAGCAAGATTTATTTCGTGCTTTTCAAAGTCATTTCGTTTAACATTTTTCATATGAGTATTCGGAGAACTAAAATAAATAAAAATGTTCGAAAAAAGGTTATATTCAAAAGACATAAGTTTAAACGATAAATTATAATTCAAATTACGTTGACGTTCCCGGCTTGTTCACAGATCTGTCAGCAAATGTCGTGTATTAAAACACTTCAAAATTTCGAAATGTCTTCGGGATAGTAAAAAATTCGAAATGAGGAGTTGGCACACACCCTTAGAAGATGATGCGATAAACTCTTCACTGAAGAAAATAATCTTTATTTAATTACGAATAAATATCGTTTAGCTGAAGGAAACAAATGTAGTAAAGTACATGTAAAATTGAGAATTTCTCTGCGTGTTAGGCAACTGTCAAGCGGATTGGCTGAATGACATTGAAACTGACTTTTACAACAGTTGGCAGCTCTTCATACTATCTCATATCGAGAAAATTGTGAAGAACGAAAATGTACGAAGTATAATTGCACATATGCTGACGCGAAATATAAAATACCTCGTAAAAAGCCGATAAAGTAACATAACAGCAAAATTTAATGTATACGTACGTCCTTGAAGCAATACAGTGCACTCGAATTGCGCTGAATGATCTTTAAAGAAATTTTCTTAAGGTTGAGTTTTATAACACGCAGCTGTTAAGAAATTCAGACTTTTGCAACACTTTTGGCTTAAAGCCCTTGAAGTGCCTGAGTTTCGCAACACGCCCAAACACTTGTGTTCAACTTAATTTAGCACATTCACTGCGATATCAGACCATATGAACTGACATTTGACAGGCAGGATTTGGTTAAGATATATATAAATAAACATATAACATTATACCACAAAACAATAAAGTTTTGCAAAACCCTGCCGTCAATTCATTTAGTCTGACTACACCGAATGGAGATTATATGCCAATTCGTGGTCTTAGGGTTTTTAAATTTTAATCTCTCATTGAATGTGTCAATCAACACATTCTTAGATGATATTCCGTGAAGCGGTAAAACGCAAAATCTTGTATAACTCGGAAACAGTTTAATATTAGTTTTTAACTTAATCCATTAATAATCATAGAGCAGTTTCAAATATAATTCGCTTTAATGTTTATTAATTCATTTCCCAATCGTTCCAAGCATTTAGGTAAAATGTCCATAGGTTTGGTGTCAGTTGTCATTTGAAGGCGCTTTGTTCCAGGATTGCTACGTTTACGTCAAATTGGTGAAGTGCTCGTTTTACTCTTTATTTTCTGGATTGTACTAAATTAAGCTAGTAATTTTGTCCACTATACCATGGATAGTAGGAAACTAACGGAACTTCTAAGGGCTACAATTGAACCTATCCCGGAACAACGAAAACAGGCAGAGGAACAATTATCACAGGTGGGTTTTTGGTTTGTAACAATTTTTCCTATTAGGTGCCTTGTGGGACCATGTGCTCTGCTCATATGAAATGTCAGGAACTCGACGTGGTATGCCTGGGGACAGTGTTGGTAAAATGAGGTGTGAAATGTGTACCGTGTATCAACAAAGTTTTACCCAAATGCCTTTAATTTCTTATGAAGATAAATTTTTCTATAAAACCCAGAAGTATAACTTCACCTGTTGGTGAACTGCTGAATACGAAATAAACATGAAAGTCATTCTTGAACCCTACAGTGTAGGTAATAATAATAGCTGAAGTATTTAAAAGATTTGCGAGGTTTTTCAAATTGTACTTAATACAATATGCAGTAAGGTGTAGGGAGTAGTGTACACTGTCCACTGCATAAATTATGTAGTCATAAACACTGACGTATAAAATGAACTTAATTGCTTGATTTCCTGTTTCAGTCGGTAACCATTTCAACATGCAGTGATAAATTCGGTTATACAGTTACTAGTTCATATTTAACTTTAATATATATTAAATATTTTGCTCTGATTTTATGTTCTATAAATTAGGCGCTGCTATTTTCTATCCTATTAATTGAGCATTCGCTCAAGGTAAAATCTTCGATATTTTACTCAATACGAACTTTACTAACTTTGTAATCAAAAGACTGTTTAAATAATTTGCATATTGGATGTTTCATTAATTTTGTGTTTAATATAAATAAGATAGTTCTAAATAAACAAAAGAAAACTGCTTTTAAGCTTTGATACAAATATTTGCAGTTTTATTTATCTTCTTGGGGTAAGCTAAGCAAAGGAACAAGACAAATTGGAGAACCCAAAAATGTCCGTGGCTGCTGTTCTTACACAAACTAAATAGAAAATACACTTATGGCCAGCTAAATAGTACACTTTTGAAAATATCCAAAAGAAGTTTAATTCCAATTGTGTGTTTAATTTAAATTATGAAGCCGTTTTACAATATTTAAGGTATATTTCTTTGGATTTCTATTTTAATAAGCAATACTAATATAAAATCAAAGTTTCTTTCAGTTAATATTGGATATGTAAATAGCACTTATTCCTATGTTTAGACAACTCGGTAGTAACCTTTAATTCGTATTACTGCAATACATCTTTTTGCATCTCCTCCACCAGCTTACATTTTTTAGTTGGAACTTGTATTAAGCGACCTGAACAGCTTCTCCTAGCTGGTCAGCTGTAGGATATTTATGGCCTAAAAAAGTCCGTTTGACATAGGTCCATAAATTTTCGATTGGAATTCGCACTGGCAAATTCCAAATCTGGACTTCGGCACTGGCCAATATAAAGAAGATATTTTCTTACTGTGAAGCTATTGTACTGAGTACTGAGCGCCATTATCGTGCATTAGTTGCCACGTAACGTAAAAAGTTGTCGGCATACAGTTCCATTATATTTTCAAGTATTGTTTTGTATAAAAATTGGTCTTTTCTGCTGGTAATTCTATATATATGGATCCAGACCGATGCATCCCCAACCATTATACTTGACTTATACTGTTAAACTTATTTTTTCCTTGCAAAAGGGCTTTTTCCAGAAAGAAAGCGGTTTGTCTAAATTTAAGAACTTTTGGAGATGCAAACGGCTTTTTCCTTGTGTTGCGTCTACCTAGCTCAGCCATTAGTAATCGACGAGGCACAGTTCTATCTAAAATTGTATTTATCCCTACTTTTCCGATTTTATTTGCGATGATGTCAGAAATGGATCATATGACCGATTAGGCGATCCTTTAATAGCATTGCTTTGCGCTGTCTTCGAGCTCTGGCCTTATTTAGAAATGTATGATGTGGTTGCCAGTGTTTAGTAACGTTATGGCCAAGCATCCCAGAGCACTTTTATACGTAAAACTTCTAAAGTACTTTTAGATATTAATATTGGCCTCCCAATTTCCTTGGGTACAAAGCTCGTTTCGTATAATTGTCAGAAGATACCAAACTTACAAAATAAGTAATAAAATAATTTATT
The DNA here is from genome assembly GCA_001932985.1 of Proctacanthus coquilletti. Taxonomy (NCBI): domain Eukaryota; kingdom Metazoa; phylum Arthropoda; class Insecta; order Diptera; family Asilidae; genus Proctacanthus; species Proctacanthus coquilletti. The sequence goes on from MNCL01000354.1 coordinate 20,992, forward strand.
TTTATCAAATTTAAACAAATCCGTTAATATTACCCTGAAATTCAATATAGAATTGGAAATTCTTCCTGGTGTGCTGTTTAAATGATCAATCTCAATTAACTAGAAAAGAAACAAAGTAAATGTTCCCAGCATATTGTCGCTTAGCCTTTAGTAATGGTAACATAGTAACATTTTTCGTGGAATAATATTTGAATAAGTGTACAGTAAACAAAAAAAACATAATTGTTTTCTCTGGATGTGCTATTTAGGTGACCATAAGTGTACATGGTGGTATGAGGAAAGGTATTTTATAAACTCTTGTGTTCGTAATCTCAGAACTTAGAGCGTTAATCTGTTAATATACCTTTAATATTAAGTTTGAAATATCTCAATTACTTACAACTTTCAAGTGTATGACTACTCTCCAAATCCGATGCTAGTTTATGCATGTGAATCACAAATGGGCTTTTCTTTTTAGAAAAGTGGAATTTAGTGGAAATTGGCGAAATTAAGAGAGAGAAGAGTAGTAGATGATACAAGGCGCCTTACACGTAAAAAGAACTGTTTAGCCATTTGAATGGTTTCAAGTAATGAATAATTCGTTCTTTATCTAGAATTATAATTTTATTAGGTTAAGAACTATGGTTTCTAACTGGAGAGATTCTAAATTTTTGGGAAAGGAATTTTGTTATAATTATTTACCGCGATTATATTTTATTTTTATTATTTATTTTATTTTGGTAGGTACTGTATTCCAAAAGGAACAGAATAAGTGACGTTTATAGTTTTGAATCTCATCGTTACTGATCACATTTAAGGTTAAAGCCGTTGAAGGATTTAAGATCATTAATTTCATTTTTGATATTTAACAAAACAGAACTTTCGAATTTTTGAATTCGGAAGACGATGGATTAAAATTATATTTTACTTTTTTTAAATAGCGTTTTTTTGTTAACAACAGGTATAATCGGTATTACAACCAATGACATTGAAAGTAGGTGACGAAAAAAGAATTAACATCATGCAGAATTTCAAGGCAATGTAAATTGTGAGTTGAGAATTTTTAATGACATCGGAAGTTCTATTAAAATCCTCAATAGTATTACAAAGTTTACCAATTTTGCTATTTAGGAGGTTAAAATCAATGACATATCTGAAGAAATGGTATACTTTTTCCTGTTACAGGATATTTAAGAGTTGAGATGAAAATATTTCAAATTTAAACATTTCTTGTATGCATAAGATTTAGTGTTAGCTAGCTTCAAGAAAGAGTGTTTTAAGCAAGTTTTATGAAATTTATTCTCGTAAATAAATTATTAAGTCTTCAACAATAATTTCTACGCAAATTTGGCACTTTTTCATGATTTAATAGAAAATATAATGAAGCTATTTTAAACGACTACTAAAGAAAGCTTGGGTAAGCAGGAAAAAAGCAAATCCGAGAAAAACGGAATACACTCCAAGAAATCGAACCATGAATGTCGTTAAAAATTTACACTAACGTAACGTAACGGTGGGTACACACAGTAATCAGAAGTAAACATATGCGTTTGAAATTATATCGTTTTGCAATGTATAAGGGAACGATGGTAATGTGACGTATCTAAGGAATATTATTAAATAGAAAATAAAATATGGATAAAATTTGGATTTTCTTCTGTAGTTTCAATATTTGCAATACAATTTAGGTTTAGGAATATCTGATTTTTATTAAATCATTATTCTATTCTATTCATACATTATTCTCTGTATCAAGTATTGCAAACATTCTATTGCTTATCTACACATTGTTTTCATTGCAACATTGAAGCTCCTGCAAAAATTAATGACAGAAAATTTATTTTATGATAATATATTATTTTTACATAGAGTGCTCCAAATAATAGTGCTATAAATTAAATAAATTAGGTAAATAATGACCTGAACTGTAGTGAATCCACTCTCGTCTACATTATATTAACGATTTGATGGGAACTTATACTTTAGAAGAATACTTAAATTACTAAAAAAACGCTGGACTTCAGTCCCTTGATTCTATTGATACTTGTTGTTCTGGTTTTCTGATACTCAATTCTGGATTTCTGCGTTCAAAACCGTAAAACATTCTTTTCCGACTATTTTTGTTTTGTTTATTGAAATTATTTTTTAATCATTTATTTGTCGCAACTTGATATACAATTTTTCTTTACATGCTGTAAAAAATATTAACTAACTTCACAAAATGAGTTGCAAAAATCTTCTCTTGCTCCTTTGTAAAACATGTCCTCCTACCCAATACTGGAATAGCTAAATTTAGCTAATTAAAATTAGCGAATGTTTCATTCATCGTTAGAATGAGGTTTTAGGAATAATAAACATTTTTGCGATTCATCTAATTGATTTGCTATATTATTGACTTCATAAATTGCAGCTTCGAGTTGCTGACTTCTCCAAGTAGTATTAACAGTCTTTGTCTGATATCGGCACATGAATTATAATAAAATTTATCTTAACGATGAATATTAGCACAAGTGTATGTCAAGTGTATAGATAAAAATGTTCTAAATCTTTACTATTCAATAGAAAATAAAAAAATTATGGAATAACAAAATTTGTTTTTTGTACAATCGCATCTGATATCTTAACAAAGCTAATTAATGTTAATTAAATAAAGCATATCAGCATGTTATTATATTTTTCTGATTGCGCCGCCGTTTCCTTATGAAGGTTCGATGTAAATACAATAATTGTCTTTATTGTCCTTAAAACATAATGTCTTCAGAATCACAACATTATCAATCGTTGCGGTATTGTTATCGTTATATATGTTTTATACTATTGATAAAATTTAGATTAACCCCGTTGCGGTCACACCTCCAAATAAGAACGTGAGACCCCAAGCGGAAAATCTTTTATTGTTTATCAATTGCTTGTGATTTCACCTCATAAAAATTTATGGACACATAAAAAAGTCTTCTTTACAAGATCCAATTGTTTACTAATCAATTAAAGTTTCACTTGAAAAAAAAAAAGTTTAAAAAAATGTCTATTAAAAAATCTGGTGGGGTCTTTTGGACCCCCGGTGACCGCAGTGGGTTAAAGTTATTAATAATTTTTCCGTTTTTTTCCTCTGTAAAAAAATATGTTTTTAATTCAGTCCCTCTCAGAGTTATAATAATTCCGGTTAGACTATTGTTTTATAATTTAATTGAAACATTTAATATTATACTGTGGGATTTAATCTGTTACACAAATATTCAAATCTACCGGTTAATTTCAATCAAGTTATTCGGAACGGCTAATTTGATGTCTTAGGAACTTTGACAATATTGATCGAAGTTATTTTCTTTATTATGTATGACGTGTATCAAAGTCAAAAAAGCGCTTTATACAATTTAATTAGTTGATGTAATGAGACATATATTATTCATAAGATATTTTATTTATATAATATTCTTAACCCTATGAACCTACTATATATGTAATGAGTTCGGGGGAACCGATAATTATAGGCTTATAGACTTATATAATACATAGGTTCTCACATAACTAATCATTTCTGGCTACGAAACGAACAAACATATGGGTTCAATATCAAGTTAGTTAAAAGTATTAAAAGGTTCTTTACAATACCTGCAGCGACTCTTTTTCCAGACATATTTGCACGGTCGCTTCCTGTGGGTATATTCTACACCTTGCTTGTTTGAAATCGCTATAACACAGGTAATTCCTGGAATATTGAAATAATCGATCCCTCAAATTGTTTCTAGAAGTCTCAGCTATAAAATAATAAAATAAAAATCTCAGGGTGGTGTAAGCCCTTAAGTACTTGACGAATCCCTCCAAAGTCTACATTTATCTCTCAAGTTCATCTTCAACGAAATGTAATAAAATCTCAATAGTTGCAATATTTGGCTTTCAATATAAAACAAACCATAGTTGACTTTCACTAAAACCAGAATGGTCCAGGTTTTTTTTATTCCTTTTAAAAATTTCTATTGAACGAACCCATCAATGCAAGAACTAAAGAACTTTTGTGGTTTTGAATTCATTATTTTTTATGAAGTTCTTGGGAATCGTAAAGTGGTCTTAATTTGCTTCATATTTGAAAAAATTGTATTAATACAAAAACTTTTATTTTAAAGCTCTTTTTTAAATGCATATCGAAAGTTTAACACCTCGTCTGGTATATTTCTATGATTAATGCAGCTTTTAATATATTTTCAAGTAGGTATGTAAAACATCGAATAAAGAACAATGGTACCCAGCCTTCGGGGGACCATTGCTCCTACAATTATTTCGCCTATCATTTTTGAGATTGGAAGAAAGAAAACGCGTTGAACTATAACTCTGTCTCAAAGAATGTCTGAAGGCCATACTGATGGGCAAGCCGTTATCAAGAGGTGTAAAGAATAATGATAAACGAAATTAAGCAACAGAAACTTTTTATTTGAACTTACATTACCGTATTCAGTCCTTTATTACTATTATTAATATACATAGTTTTGCCACGATAACGAATTTAACAAGTATAGCCTTATAAGATGTCATACAATCCTTTAACTGAAATAAACAACGGACTAGTGTTGAAAGATTTTAATGGACTTTACGAAAAAAATATCAAAAATATTTATATACCCGTTTCCACGATACATTTATTGCCCATACCTTTTGAAACAAAGTAGGTAAAATTTATCTCTTACTAGGTTTCCAAGAACCAAGATTTTATGATAGGTTAAATTTCTAGGGTAAGAGTAATCAAGTGTCGGGCATTGTATATACGGTATCACATACATTCAGAAGACCTCTTGGTATACAATACTAAGCCGTACACTAAGAAGAAGTACGCGTGCCAATCTTTAGAAGTTATGCGAGTGTTTGCATGTGGGATTGCGCGTTTTACTGCAAAAAGTTCTTCGCCAATACACTACACATTCTTTCTTACGGGATTATGCCTTTCTTGTGATCTTGATTCTATGTTTGGCTGAGGAGAGAAGGTAAACTGTCGGTATCATGCACATAATTTCGGGCGAGTAATCGTGTCGTTTCATGTTATCCACACACATACGCGCAATCATGTGAAAACTGTGAATCACAGTGTGTGGTTTGTTTGTTTGAATTTGAATTTTTTTCATCTTTTGTTTCGGCTAAGTGTAATATAAATATGACGTAAAAAAGAATATTTATACCTCTTGAATGTGGAAATGATATAATAAATTAGATATGTACATCATATGCATAGGAGTGTAAACACAATGTGTAATCAATATCATGTTAGTAGTTTCTTGCACACTTGCACTTGCCGTTGCACAATTTCGTTTAATCGGGGGAGCCTCCTCCGGATTCCTACGACACTGTTGTATTTCTTCCGAGCTTTGACTTGCGAATTACAATTTGATGAACAATTTGAAAACTTTATGTGGGCTTTATTTAATTGTAAAGTAATAAAACGTGAAAATAATACGATTCAGGGATGGCCCCTGTTCTGACGTTTCCAATAAGTTCTAATTTATGGTTTTTCGTTGTGTAGTTTCCTTAATATTGGTACAAAACTATTCTGAGCCTCTAGCATAATAATATATAAGATATTTATGGTGTCTCGTTATGTACTATAGTTTTCTTAAATAAAATCGCTCTGAATCCTTAGCGTAATAATATATAAGAAATACTCTTAGAGCAAAATTATTCCAAACAGCCTATGCTTACCTTGTTCAAATATAATCTTTTGTTATATAAGATTTATATTCTAAACGTAAATATGTGAAACAACTTTTCGCTCATGCAGTTAATATTTTGAGATTGAATAAAAATGCTAAAGATGATGGTATTTTAGATATTATTAAAAATGTTACACTTTATGATTTCTACTGTTTTTATCTCATTTCTTGTATAACAGACAAACACATTTCGTTCAGTGCTGTGGGGTCTCTTCTATTGCATAGAATTTTATTAGATTACTGAAATATTCAACTTATTATTTCGGCATCGCAAAACTTAAACAGTGCTTTTCTCGTTCTTTTCACTTTTATCATCTGTTTTTCTATGTGCAATTTAATTTGAAGGTTTATTGTTGATCTTCCTACCTCCTATTTTTTTAATAGTTTGGCTTTCTTTATCAATTTGTTGTTGTCTAATGGGTTCTTAATTGCCCGCTCCTTACACATTACTGTATCTTTTTTTGTTCCCTTTCGAATTCTTTTCTTTATAGTTCTTAATTTTAATTTTTCTTCCTGTGTTTTTCTTTTCTCTATCATTAGTTGGTAGTGTTTGATATTTTTATCTGTTTTTGTCTTTCTGCGAATAATACGTTTTCTGTTCATTATTTTATTTGGTACTATTTCCATAAATTTCGTAAATAAACTTCTGTTACTCCAAACTGTTGAGATGGCTCATTTAATTTATTAATTAATATTTATTATTTGTTTTCCGGAATAAATTTCTCGAACAAGGATATCCAAAGATTTTTAATGGGATTGTGATCAGGAGAGTATGCTAGTAGTCAGTCAGGAACATTTATATTGTGCCTTACAAATCACGACCTTGTATTATTGCTGGCATGTACTCGGATTATCTTGTTGAAATGAAAAGTTTACATTAAAGTGTAAATTGAAATATGGAACTAAATTATCTTCCAGTATGTTTTGATATCCCGTGTTATTAATTTGAGTAGATGAAATCGCCAGAGTAATTTGTTTTATCAGAAATAATGATCTTTATGATCTTTGACAGATCTACCGAAGAAAAACTTGAATTGTTTTCTGTCACGAGTGGATTGCACAAATAGGAAGACATTTTTTAAAAAAGTTATTTTCTTTAAATAATGAAATCTTTATGACGTATTCAAAACAAAAATACTCATCAATATATGTGGCTTTTAGTTTAAAAAAAAAATGTTTTACCAGTCATTCTGACTGGTACGTTAGTTGTCGTGTTAATGTAAATAATAACATAAAGCAAAGCTTTTTTAAAAATTAAAATCGAATTGACTTCGATTGGAATTCATGATTTTCTGTGTAAATGCCAGCTGTTTTTCTCTATGAATTGGCTTTAAATGTGGTGTTTTGTTTTTACTTTTGACCGCACAATAAATGGTTGGGAGTGGATCAATATTTTTTAAATAATTTTAGATTACAGCCACAGTTCTGTTCAGCTTTCAGGAAATCTTCTTCATATTGTTTTTCAGACCAGTAGCTATCAGTTCTACTTTTCTCGTATTCCATTAACGGTTTTCCGCGTGGCATGATTTTAAGGGAATGCTTTTTAGGCAATTTATATTATTGAACTTATTTGATTCAATTTTTATCCTGATTTTATAACTTTGAAACGGTTAAAATTGCACTTTTTATAAATTCTTACGGATCTCAAAATATTCCAAGTTAAAGTAAGAAGTCAACTTAACACACATCATATTTGTCAAAACGTTACGTTATTAATTTGTAAATATATTCCTTGGAATATTTTTTCACTTCACCGAGTGATTTTATACTGTCTTGAATATCATAAAATCAGATATTTAAGAAAAATATTTTTATATTCAGTTTGCTAAAATCACTAAACATTTTTATTGTCCCGACAATTATAACAGAAAAGTATATAGAAAAGCTGTGTCTTACACATGTTAACAATTTCAGTATTCTTCTTCTGATGTTCTCATTCTTCTTCTAATGTTCGCATTCTCCTCTTAATAATTTTTTGTAAATATATTGAAAATCATCTTACATCTTGCAATGATCATTGTATTTGTCTTATACTAGTCAGATTTTGTCTTAACTTCAGCAACATAACTTTGATAGTTAATCGTTCTCGTTGTAATAAATTCCCCACTTTTTATACTATTTAGCCTATTGCTTGCCACACGATGTTCTTTGGGGTTATTTTCAGGATTATCTTTCTATTTTTTTTTATTTTGTAGGAACATTTCCTCGTTTTTCTTAAATTAATTGTTCCCCCTACTTAACTGCCGCCAGCTTCATTCTTATTTCGTCATCCCGACCGAAGTATGAATAATATGAAGTAGCGACACTCCTTAAGGAGTGAGAAATTACCGTTATAAAAATTAAATCTGTGTGCGTAAGAATTTTATTCATGGACAGTGTAAAAGCCAGAAGTAAAAATGGTCGATGCGCGAAGAAGAAAGGTATACTTAGCAAAAGCTCTTCCCCTAAAATTGGGGGACGTTAAAAGGTGATAGCATGTGTGTCTCCCATTTGGTAGTTTGTTAACAATCTTTAACAACGATTTCTTTATACATTTTGCTAGATCGCATTGATGGAAAATTGGCTTAAGCAAAATATCTGCTTATAATGCTCTTATAATTAGAAAATATTTATTTTAAATTTGTTAATTTACAGTAAATCGAAGAAATAAAATTCAAATATGACAAGAATGCCCTTGGGGGGGTGGATGGGGAGTACCTAAAACTACATTAAGATCTTCGAGACTGTTTATGCTTTTATCAATTTTTAAAACGATCTCAAACGATATTGCATTAAAATCCTTTAGTGTTTACATATTTGAATTTAACGGCTGGCAGGTGGAACATGTTTGCTATTCTTCGCTATTGCGTTCCTTAATCTTCATTGGCTGCTTGCGAAAAACTACACCATTTTGGAGAATTTGTTGGTAAAAACTACAGCATAGTTGAGAATGCGTTGCGAAGTTTTTGATAAAATTCACTTCCGACATTCGTAGTTGAAATGTTTGATTGAAGTTAGCTGATTGCGGGCGATATTTGTACTCTTCACACTTACCTTTAAATGCATTTGAGAAATTTCTTTCTCTTTCGAACCACCAGCGCTTATGGAAGCAAGAGTTGGGATGCTTGGAAGCTCTACCAATACATCGTAAAGAGCTTTTAACTATTTGCATCCTTGTCTCTTTTGCGCTATCCATTGAAGTGTCGTTACTTGATATTATTCATACTTCGGTCTCGACTCACTTTCCCACACATCAACTCTGCGTGTGTGTCTGTGCATGGTGTTTTTCATGACCTCCGAAGGAGGATGAACCTTGTCGCTGTATACATTTTGTAGTACTGTTTACTTGAAATAATAAAATTATTAGAAACAATAACAGGCTATGGGCCTCAATCTTTCTCCAAAACTAGAAAAGTTTTAATAGCAGAGATACGTGATTCCAATGACTGTTGGCTTATTTTGCGGTGGTGCATGCGAATTAAAACAAGAACATTTAAAGCTGTAGGAATACGCCACAGTATAGTGGGCGCTAATATTATATCCGCACCGAGTCTTGAAACACAGGAAAATTACGACACCTGGAAAATCCAGGTGGAGGCTCTTCCTTTTTTAAAATGAAGCGCGACTTATGTTTTTGGGATAGGTTCCAAACACAAAAGAAAAATAAACAGTATTTTTAAAAACACTTTATTTATATGATGATGGTGATATGATATGAAATGCGACCCAGGGTCATATGTTGTTGCAGCTGTGCTGAGTTGTGCAACTTTAATTTTAGCTGACTTAACTGATTTAACTCGCGGGAATACGTGTGGTGAAACGCCTGAGCCCGAAGTCAACTAAGCAGGATAAATTCAAGAGTGGAGAAAGCAAGATTGGAAAGCTAAATCTGATCTGATTCTTGCCATCAGTTCCCAGGAATTAAAGCAAATACGCGAATGTGAAACTTCAAAGGATATTTGAGACAAATTCAAGTCTATTCATGTATCAAAAGTTTAAGTTCGTAAAGCGACATTGTTGAGTGCATGAGCATTTGTTTTCCTTTTTTGATGCTGTCGAGAAAAATCTATGGAAGTAGATATCAATGGTGACTTGTTAACCGTTATGCTTTCTGGACAGTCTCCCAGAATCTTTAGATGCGCGATAGAATCACTAGATGTCCTGCCAAACGCTGATTCTCTCAGAATCAAAATTACAGAAGAGAACGAGGCCAGAAAACAAGAAACTGCGTGCAGTAACTCCAGAGCTTTCTTCTCCAAGAATGCATGAAGCATGTAGGGCATATCTTGTCGGAGTGCCTTGAGTAACGTAAAGTTGACTCAGAAAGGAACGGTTGAAAATTATTATGACAAAGCCAACAATGCCCAGTCAGTGGTCAATTCCAAAAGAGCTTCTGACAAGTGGTGCCTTAAGAGTGGTGCCACATCGCAATTATGCAGCGATAAATCGATGTTCACCGATAGTGAAAAGATCCACAGCGGACTGCACCTGACTAGTCAAAGCCAATTAGGCTTGAAAATGTCTTATAGGTGCCGGACTTGAGAATAAATATATTATCCGTTGCAAAAATAGTAGACAAAGCAATACCGTCTTCTTCTCGAAGATAGGAGCAACTGTTAGAGATGCACACGAAAGATTCGTCTCCAAGCTGATCACATCGATGGTTTGTTCTATCCGAGGCAAGAGTATCAACATGCTGGTTCTGCTTAAGATAATTAGTATCCACTATGGAGATGACCTTAACGATTAGGCCACCTAAGCTTTCTCAACCTGTGAAATCTGTATGGCAGGGAAATTAACCAATCTAACCTTCCCAAAACCCGCAGAAAGATCAGCAACACATTTCGTCATAGTTCATTCGGATCTATTTGGGCCTATGCGAGTCAGATCAGGGGAGGTACTTAATATTTACAAATGACTATAGCCGATGGACTAATGTTAATCTTCTGAAAACTAAGGATGAAATCGCTGAAAGGTTTATAGAATATAAAAATGATATAGAAAATTAAATTGGACATCGAATAAAAGCTTTGCAGTCAGATAATGGAGTAGAATTTTACAATTCTCGCATATAGATATGGAGCGGGAAACGTCTAAATTTACAATTTTCTAAAGCTTTCGGCTGTACAGCCTACATTTTGGATAAACGACTTGAAAACGGCAAATTAGAAACACCAGATAAAGCGGGAATATTCGCCGGGTGTTAAAGCGAAGAAGGGTAAATCTTATCGCTGTATATATTTTGTAGTACTGTTTACATAAAATAATAAAATTGTTAGAAATAAGAACAATAATATTCTTCTCCAGGAATTTGATTGAAATCATCAACACAAAATGTTTCGTCATCCATAACGCAGCTCTCGTATTTTGTTAAACAGTTATCATATAATTTTTAAAATTGTTGTTTTGCTATCATTTCTATCTGGAGTTTCTTAAACTTTAAAAGGTCTTAGTCCTGATTTCCTTTTTATTCTATGAAGAATACTTTTCGATGTATGTAGCTTTGTCGGTTGCTGGATGTTCATATATATTTGTATTGTTTTTGAAAGTTCTAATTATCTTTATCATCACTTCCTTGTCTACCTGATTGTCCACAGGAATAAGGCTTTCTCTCTACGCTTAGTCTGCTTTTGTTTGTACTGTGAAGCACGGAATTTTTAAACCTTTTGTTATTTTATTTTGTGAAATGTTCCGCTTTTCCAAATATTTGTTCACTATCACTTTTTTTTTTCTAATTCACTCCTTTATATTTTTTAAAATATTCACTGAATTTCTTAAAAACCCGCCAATTTGGTTTGTTTGATTGTTGGCGCTTTACAAAGGAACTGTCGGGACTGTCACTAACAATATGCTCGTTTGTAGTGTTGCCAAATTTTTTCCGGAGCATTCGTTATAACAAAATTGTTAACCCAACTATTGAGTTTCTTATAGAAATCTGCTATGTAGGTTTAAACTTTGTTTTGGAGAAATATAATTAGAAGAATAATTTGAAGTTTTGTGTACCAGTTAATGTTTAGTAACATCAAAAATTGTGTTACTTAATGTTTTGTGTAAATTAAGTATTTATTTTTATAAATGGAATATATTTTTCAGATTCATAAAATAATTGGATTTGTTCCAACTCTACTACAAATAGTTATGCAGAATGATTTAGAGCTACCAATTCGGCAGGCGGGAGCAATTTACTTAAAAAATTTAATAACTGATAGTTGGCAAGATCGTGAAACTGAACCGGGTGAACCCATGATATTTTCCATTCATGAACAAGATCGCGCAATGATTCGTGGAAGCATAGTTGAAGCGATAGTACATGCACCAGACTTAATAAAGTAAGAGCAAAATTTCACAAGAAAAATTAATTCGAAAATATAATTCATTTAGAGTCCAGCTTGCAATTTGTGTAAATCATATCATAAAATATGACTTCCCGGGAAGATGGACACAAGTCGTCGATAAAATAAGCATTTATTTGCAAAATCCTGGTAAGAATATTTATTTATAATTCATTGAAAATATGAGATTTTTAAAATTTTAGATTTAAATGGATGGAATGGTGCTCTTCTTACTATGTACCAACTGGTAAAAAATTATGAGTATAAAAAAGCCGAAGAACGGGGTCCGTTAATTGAGGCAATGAATCTGCTTTTACCAATGATTTACAATTTAATGATAAATTTAATGAATGATCAGTCAGATCAAAGTGTTTTGCTACAAAAACAAATTTTAAAAATATATTACGCTTTAACACAGGTAAAAATATTGCATCAAGTTTTTCATGCTTTTAATATTTATTGTTTTTCGGAAATACAGTATTCTTTACCACTTGATTTGATTACAAAAGAAATGTTTTCGCAATGGATGGAAATTTGCCGGCAGATTGTTGATCGACAGGTGCCCGATACATCCCATATTGATGAGGAAGAGAGGCCTGAGCTGCCTTGTTGGAAAGTTAAGAAGTGGGCTTTACATATTATGAGTCAGATGTTTGACAGGTAAAATCTACAATTACAATGCTAAACAAACTAGTTGTAAAATATTAAGTTTTAATATATGGAAATATTGCCGACTTTGAGAAGTGCGGAAATAGTCAATAATAAAATTGCCATGCCAGCTTATAAAAATGTTATGAAAGGAGTTTAAATATTCCATAAATGAAAGCAATTTTAACAATATTTTTAATAAGCTGATCTTATTTAGATATTATTTAGAATTCAAAAATTTTCAATTTATGATGTTCAATATTTAGGATTTGTCACACCTTCTCCTATTGAGTGCTTTTATAGCTTTGTTTCTAGTTGGTAAGTCAACAAATATTGCTTAGCACAACAAAATAATTAAGCACATATATAAATATATATGTGTATGCCAATGTATCCATTGTATTCTTTTAAGGCGTAGATTGGTAGCTATATACGGTGGTGGTTACAAAAATAAAGCCATCATAAAACATTTGACAAATTTTCCAAGTCAATTTCTAATGCATAAAAGCAGGAATTGTTACAAATAATTTTTTTTAAGTGCAATAAACAATAATTTTAAGCAAAAACAAAAAAATAAAAATAAATAGTAATAATAGGACAAAGATTTTAGACGGTATTTTCTTCTTTACCGAAGTAGAACTATTAAGAACTTTTTTGCATATTCGATAATGATGCTACATCCTTGCTTTTGGATTTTGTGTTTATAGTTAGTATTTTCTTGCTTCACCTCTATTTTTAATTTTCTTTATGGCTTTTTGGTTTTTTTTCACCATTTTTCTTGAATATCCTACCATTGTTTGCTATTTCACACAGAGAATATCCTTCGTTTTGTAAAGTAAAAATTTCTGTGTTTTCGCAAGCTAAGCATTGAGGTCCACGACGCATTGCGTTCATAAATCGCATCAAATATAAATATGAAAATATTTTTCTTCTAATTTTGAAAAATGTATATTGTAACCTAAAAGAACTAAATCAAGAACACTGTATTAGATAGTTTTTGTAAAGAGTACTTTGGATTTTTTCTTCCTTTCTTCCTTTTTAATTTGAATAGCTTATTTTTTATCTCTTTTATATTATTATGCTAAGGATTCAGCGCGGTTTTGTACCAATAATAAGGAAACTACAACAAATAAATTTGCAGGTTTCCTGATGTTCCATACAACAGACTTTTATCTAAAAAATATAGGGCTTACATTAATGTTGAGATCTATTCGACAAACAAATCTGTAAAATATCGTTATAAGTATGTTTACAAAGGCTACGTCTATGCGGTTTTACATTTGTGTTCAAATCAAGAAAATGTACAGGGAGATGAAATTGAAACCGTGTGAGGGGAATGTCAACGCAGAGGAGTTGGAAAAATGAGTGGACTCTTATACTAAGATAGACTAAATGTATTAGTAAGGATTGCTTTAGCCTACAGGTATTCTTGCTTCATGTAAAGGGGCCTACAAATTTTGAGTTCTTGAAAACTGTCAGGGGTGTACCATACAGTACACTTACGGAAGCAGCAAGTTGAACTTTTTCGAAAGCGATAAGGAATGGCTCCAATGTATTGAGGAAGCCTGCACATTCCAAATGCGCAAATATTACATGATCTATTTGCAATTATATGCAATTTTTTTCACTGAATAATGTTAATCAGATGTGGGACAGATTTAAAGAATCGTTAGCTGAAGATTAACTCAAGACGTACGATCAAGATACATGGTCATGTTGGATATTGAATCGTATTGAATCGTCTTTTTAGGAATTTAACAGGTTTAGATGTTGTATTTGGAGGAAAAATTATTGTATTTGATGGAGACTTCCGTCAAATATTATCGGTTGTCAGACTTGATAATAGAAGAAATCCTCTGTGCAAAAAATTGATGATTTTGGGAAAATTAATGCTCAAAATTTGGTGCAAGGAGATAGTATAACCTATCTAAGTTTATATTCTGTTCAATTACAAGATTCTCAGGATAAACAGATTTATCCGACAGAGTCGGATTATTAATCGATTAATTTAACTCTATTAATTTCGCGGCCACAATTCCAAAGGTACTCCAAAGGGGCCAATCGTGAACGTTTTCCTTGCAATTCGGTTTTAAAGCGAACCAATAACGATGCATAATATATGTAATAGTTTTATCCTTTTCCAAATAGATCACTCAACTATCACGGTTCAAATAAACTTTAAACACAGAGTAATAAACCAATATGGCTAAAATTTGGTATGAGTTCCTCTAAGAGATCCTACTAATTGGAAATAACCTTGATACGTACCAGTAGTGCTATCTCTCTTACTTTGTACGGCCTTTTCAAAACATCCTCGTATAAGGCCATGCTTAACAATTAGTTCTTATATATTTGGCATTAATGAACTTAATTTATTTCCTCAGTATAATTTGGCTCTGCATTTTGTTTTTATTTAATGTTAGACACATATATGGCTGCGTTTAACGCTCTAATAAATATCGTTATGATAGGCAATAATTTAGGATTTAAAATTAAGCAGATACATTCAATAACACGTAGCTCAGCTTTGCTTTTTAACGTGTTAACGTATTTTGGGACATTAGACATTATAGACAGATATGACATTCAAATATACAATTCTGAATTTGTGTTGAACTTAAGGTGGAGTTGGTAATTCTTTGCTTTTTGATGTATATCAAATTATGTACAAAGTTTTTGGCATATGGTATTGTGTACTGCAGGAACATTAATGAATTACAGAGGTTTATGTTTTTTGTTACAGCATACATAAAATTTTGCTTAAAAAATTACACTATTAGTTTGGACCTCACATTTTCCCACATTCTAATGAACAAAATAAATTGTATTTTGATATTGATCTGTTGGAAATATAGATTATTTGTTTTTCCAGATATGGAAGTCCAAAAAATGTTGTGAATGAGAAATACCAAAAATTTGCGGAGTGGTACTTACCAACATTCACTGCAGGCGTTTTAGAGGTTATGCTTAAAGTTTTAGACCAGTATAGAAATAAAGTATATGTGTCACCTAGAGCACTTACATATATTATGGCCTATATCAAAACAGCGTAAGTTTCTTATTCTACTTTATTTTACCTTGTTTTATAAATTTTATAATATTTTAGAGTTAGTCATTCCTATTCATGGAAGTTAATAAAGCTGCATATGTTGGCTATAATTCAAGATGTAATATTTCCAATTATGTCATTTACTGATGCAGATCAAGAACTGTGGGATACAGATCCACATGAATATATTAGAATAAAATTTGGTGAGACTTTATTATAACCTTGAACATTTTTTAAATTAAGTTTATTCTTTTCAGATGTGTTCGAAGACTACGCTACTCCAGTTCCTGCGGCGCAAACACTTTTGAATTCGTGTTGTAAAAAGCGTAAAGGGATTTTACCAAAAGCCATGCAGTTTATTATGCAAGTTATTACATCACCAAATGCAGATGACAAGCAGAAGGATGGAGCTTTGCATATGATCGGAACATTGGCGGAAGTACTAATGAGGAAACCACTATATAGAGATCAGTTAGAAACAATGTTAACTACGTACGTTTTCCCTGAATTTAATAATTCTCATGGGCATATGCGGGCACGAGCATGTTGGGTGTTGCATTACTTTAGTGACATTCAATTAAAAAACTCTCAAATACTTGCTGAGATCATGAGGTTAACTTCAAATGCTTTGCTTAATGATAAAGAATTGCCGGTTAAGGTTGAAGCTGCGATTGCCTTGCAGATGTTTTTAACATCTCAAGAAAAAGCTTCACCATACATTGAGAATCAAATCAAAGAAATCACAAAAGAACTTTTAACCATAATTCGGGAGACTGAAAATGAAGATTTAACGAATGTAATGCAAAAAATTGTCAGTACATATTCTGAACAGCTTTTACCAGTTGCTGTTGAAATTTGTCAACATTTAGCGACAACATTTAGCAAAGTGCTAGAGTCTGAAGAAGGATCTGACGAAAAAGCCATCACCGCCTTAGGTTTGTTAAATACAATACAGACTTTACTGACTGTAATGGAAGACCATCCCGAAATTATGGCCAATTTGCATCCAATCGTAATAAGCGTCGTGAGTCACATTTTCCAAAATAATATAATAGGTATATTCTAGACATTTTACTTATAAATTCTATGTATATTAATCCATTGATTGGTTTTAGAATTTTACGATGAAACATTTTCACTTGTTTATGACTTAACATCAAAATCGATTTCATCAGATATGTGGCAAATGCTAGAACTAATTTATCAAGTTTTTAAGAAGGATGGTATAGAATATTTTATAGACATAATGCCAGCTTTACATAATTATGTGACAGTGGACACAGCTGCATTTCTTTCGAATTCAGACCGCCTGTTAGCAATGTTTGTTATGTGTAAAACTGTGAGTACAATACGTTTTTAGTAAAAATTTAAGCAATATTTATATTTAACTTTCCGTTTGCACGTGGCTATCTAATATTTACATATGGGGAAGAGTATACCTAGCAATTTTTGTTTTATAATTTGTGAGTTGTTAGGAATTTTATAAAAACTTTAATAATAGTAATTGTAGTAGTAGTAGTAATAATGGTAATAGTAACAGTAGTAGTAGTATTAGTGGTCGATTTTGGGTAAACAAATTCATCACATTAAATTTTTTTGTCGGAATATCTGCAGACTATTTGATATGTTCCAATAGCATAAATTACAGAATTATCTATACTTGCTCTCAGTAAAATATTTAATTTCAGCAAATTGACAGTAATCGATTAAATAATCTTCCGCCAAGTTCGATTAGTATTTATTATACATTTTAATTTGAAATTCAGTCAGAGGAACATCAAGAGCCTTTAACATTGCTGCATATGTACAATGATTTTGTTATAATATTGCTACTTAAGCTGATTCTTCGATTTAAAACTCGTAGTTTTAATAACCGTTCTTGATTCATTGACATGTTAAGTAGTGAACTATGTGTGGGTTAATTTCTAATAGCAAAAATATAGGTTTGATAATCACACGATTTCTTGAAAAATTATTTCCATTTTTGAATAACTCTGGCATTGTATTTCTGGTCATAATTTATTTTGGCACTTTGTTAAAATATTTCATATCAATATCTCTTAAAACTGTGTATGGTGTGTCACTTAAACAAATATACTAAATCTATGATTATATTATGGTGTAAATTTGAGGGACTTCGAACGGAAAGTATAAAACATAATACTTTATAATTTACATTTTTACTCTACTAAAATTTTATACAATACAATACAACACAATTAGTATTATATATTAAAATCCAACCGGCATTAAAAAATAGTCCAGATTTTCGGTACACACTTGACTTTAATATTAGTTAACCTATATAGAAGATTTACTGTTTTTGAAATACTGATTATTTTTAGCTACTTTATTGATGAGTATACGAAATTATAAAACAGGCGTAAATGTTTTTAAGATGGTGTTTATATTTTAAATCTGAATAGTAAATTATTTAAATACATTTTAATTATGTATTTCATTAATGTTTAATCTACTATTTATTATCAATATTCACCTTCATCCACTGCAGTGTATTTATTACACTGCACTGCGTACGTCTCCTGCAAAGTGAATTTAGTGAGTAAAAAATACAACATATTGTTTAGCTTCGATGTCTCACAGACGTACGTACAGTGGTTAAGGGTTAATAACATTAAAATAACTAAGAATACTCAACATTTTATAAACGGTGAGGTTCGATATAATGGTATATGTGATCAAAAAAGGTTTTAAATGATTTCTTCTATATAGTAGATATGCTTAATATTTAAGCATAAAATCACTATTACCGAAATACGTATATACGGTCGTTCCTGATTCCTTTTCTCAGTTCGATTTACGTTTAAAAGAAATAACTGCATATTTTGACATGAAGTTTGAAGAATTTAATATAATTCTTATTAACGACTTACGTCAGTAAATTAAAGCTACTCTCTAACAACAAAAATAAAATATTGTAGGACTTCTGTGACATAGATACCAGAATAAGTGCGCTACCAATAAAAAGAACATGTGCAATACCGATCTGTTTTTTAGGTGGTTGCAAATTCAGAAACAAAAATCCCCTATCATGTAAGATTTGTATGAAAAATAAACTTCCAAATTGAAAAACTAAGGTTTTCTGCTATATCGTGAAATAGAAAAATATTTTAACACGTTCAACCCGACGTGGGTCACAGGTGGCCCACAAGCTGTGCTTTTATCTGGCGGCGTGAACCACCGGTGATCCACACTTAATTTTCTCATCTGGTGGCGTGACTCACCATGGAGAATATGAAAAAGTGCGGCGGGTTGAACGTGTTAATGATTTATTTACAGTTCAAAGATTAATAGTACAAATGAGAGGCAAATTTTACAATCGCTCTAACTTTGTCCTTTCTCTACAACTGACAAAGCACTCCGTCTTATAAATTAAAAGAAAAAAGAAGGAAATGTTCATACTGGAAAATATAAAAGTTTTCGATCTCACAGTTTTAACAATTAAAATACTTTTATCAGAGATAAACTTAGTACAAGGTGCATATAAATTTAAACAAAATAAGACTAAACTAGAGTTAACAAATTAAACTTGGTTATCTAGACGAAAGAGGGGAACAGATCTGAAGTGGTGAGGATTGGTGTTAAGCGATATAGTTATTAATATACTATTATTAATAGCTTACTTAAAGGGTTTTAAGTTGAACAATTTCAGACGATTGTCATAGGGTGGTAAATTGAGGTCAGCCCAGCGATGTATGTCACCAAGGGCGACCAAACCTGACTGGTGTACTCGAGAAGGGGCTAACGAAGGAAATGTAAAGAGATTTCGTAACGTTGTAGAATTAATTTAAATAACGTTCAATGAAACCGAGTGCAGAGTTAGCTTTGGCAATTATATTATCGATATAGAAAAGGAAATTTCTTTTTCTGTCGGAAATAACACCCAAATCCCGAAGAATATGATGGAGGAGATTTGTTCGTCAGATAAGATGTGGGTTCTGGGAGGGGAAGGAATATGCTTACGAGAAGAAGTGATGGATTGGCATTTGGAGACCTTGCGTTCGAGGAGGTCTTTTAGGCGCCAGGCGGAGAAGCTATCCAGATCTCCTTGCAAATAAAAGGGGCTAACGGAGGAGGCTGCCCTGAGTGAGAGACACCTAAGCGAGCTAAATAGGGATTAGAAATCATCGAGCCGAAGAGGACTCTATATTGACGTTTATAGATAGGAATAATGAATGAGTCTTTAAATAGACAAGGAAAGATAACTTGTGAAAGTGAGTTGGAAGAGAGTGGTGAGGCCTTGGGCTAAGTGATGTGCACGCTGTTTCAAGGCAATAGCGTGTAGCTAGCTCATCAAGCCCTGCGTTATCGTCATCGAGTTCGCTTATACGAAGCGTAACTGACGCTACGTCAAGGTTTATAAATGTCAGGTATGTTTGAGGGCATGAAATGGAAGTAGTTAAGATCGCGCTCTGAGGTGTGGTCGCTGAAGAAATTTGCAAATAAGTTAACGATAATTTCCGGGTCAGATGAAGAATTGTAAGCAAATTTGAGGATCAGGGAATACCCACGAGATTTTTTTTTGTAAAATGGTAAAAACGTTTTGGATCGGAGATAAAACTAGATTGCATATGGTATGGGTAGTCAGGGTAAAGGGATTCACGCCGATCTGAAAAGAGGGTAATGCGCTAAGGTAATTGGAGTAGTCAGAGTCGGATTTGGATAAGAGATAAGCCTGCCATAGTTTATTTTATTTATTGTGAAGGGGCCGCAATTTTTTTTAACATGGGGTGGATGAGCAGTGCGTTCTAAGGGGTACGTAGGGTATGGATTAGGCTATAGAGAAAGAATTTTTCAGAATAAAAGAACCAGTCATTCTCCATGGGGAGATGTTGGGTAACGCATGAGATGGAATCAATTTTAGAAATGAAAAGCAGGTAGTTTAGTTTCTCATAGTTGCCCTTAAGGAAATTGAAAAAAATATGAGGATTCTAAATTCCGTAGGAGAGGGTGAATTCGTAGGAGATCGGTAGAGAAATGAAAACGTACGGGGGTAGAAAGAAGATGGATACTCAGTGTAACAATGAAGTTCACAGGGTCGGATGAAGGGATGAGGTCAAGCTGCTTGCCGAGATTGTTAATGACACAGTAGATTTGTCACAGTCTAAAATTAGTCAGTTAAAGTGGTCAGTAAAGGAAACCTTTGTCGGACGTGGCGTTAGTCGGGATGTAGTAGGACTCGTCATACGGCAAAATTCAGTGGAAGCGGAGAAAGTTGATATCGCTTAGAAAGATAACTTTGTCGTCTGAGTTTATGGATACGAATAGGGAGTCTACTGTAACTATAGCAGATTTATACGCTTTCAGTGGAAGTAGTAGCAGCAAAGAATATGTTAATTAAGAATAATTATTTAATGCAGATAAACTCAAATAAAGATGATGTAGATTTGAAGAGTGGCGCTATAGCGGTTGTGTACCTCGAGTAGGACGCCACGTCCAAAAGATTTATTATTATAATTGCAGCCGTCGACACAGAAGTTGTTAAAGTTTGTGACAAATTAATGGGGCTGAACGGTTGCGAACTAGTACTAGGGTTAGTTTTATAAATATTTGAGCTAGTAGAGGGGCGGTGGGAACTTTTGCTAAATTTAGTCTTATTTACAATACTATTCTTAATATTATTATTAGGGGTTAAATTTTTAGATCTAGAACTAGGTTTAACTGAGCTAGCGCTGATGTTGAAACTCACTGAACTCATCGAATTTTACCAAAGGTGAAAACATTGCCAGAAGGGTTCAGAAAAAGTCAAGCATAACGCGATAGGATAAAAAGTTTGAAACTGGTAGCTTTTTTATGTTTCGAGGCCGAGAATTTAGAGATTCAGTGGTAAATTTGAGATCATCGGCGATGTCATCGAAGGCGTGAGGAATGTTACAGAGCTCCGCCACAATTTATTTTGTGCACCGCATCGGTGAGGTGAGCATTTTCTGGATCAATAAGTCGATTAAATCATCATCAAAAGAAATTACAGAAATGAATGTAATATTTTTTTAATTGTTACATGGTATTTTACTGTAATATATACACTCAAAATTTTCTCCCTATATGCTATTATTGTTCACTGTACTCCCTGAATTATACCGTTGTGAAGATTGCAATCTGCTATAATTAGCAAGAATTATTGTTCACACAAATATTTTCGACTATTTTAAACGCTACACCGTACAAATAATCTTACTCTTATGCATTAGTGAATAATCTTCTATATGTAAATAATAATACATATATGCACAAAAAGCTGCACTAACTACAACTTCGATAACGTCCATGTTTCATTAGGACTGTGTAATAGAACCGCGAACCAAGAATAGAAATACTTGGCAGTAATCGTGTTTTTAATTTCAGCATATGTTTCGCCTTGATATCTGACGACGTGTACTACTAGCATTAGAATAAAACTAAATTTCCTCTTCGTGCGTAAAGGAAAATTTCAGAGACCGTTTTTATCTTTCAGCTTTTAAGAGGTGAATTGAGAAGTTGATATTCTTAGATAAAATTTATATGAACTTTTCCCAAAGACATCATAGAACTACTATACAACTATATTGATTTGGTGGTATACCGTTCCAATGTGGACACATCGAGTTTAATAGAATAGAATTATTATAATTTACATCTAAATCTTGGCTTAGTTAATTTCTGTTAAAGTAAAATATAACCAGAAAATTGCTTAATAGCTTTAGTTTATCATAGTTTTTTTTATCTACCATGCGCAATATTTAAAAAAAAAAATTTAAAAAAAATTTAAATTACTTTTCGGGGTTGAGATGGCTGGAGAGGATGGTACATATATGTACCGGCCGGCAGCTGTTCTGCCGTGCCGGGAGAGAGCTAGCTCCCCTGCACCCTTTCTTCGGCGCTATAAAGATCTATATTTTACTGATACAGTCTAACTAGGGCGCGAAATAATATAACTAAACACATAATTACACATGAAGAACAATTTTGTCACACATTATGTAACACATGGCATAAATGGTGAAAAACATAATGATCCATGATATGTACACTAACACACAACAAATAGCGTAATATCATAATGCGTGTACTAGAGAAGAAAACTTAAACAATATAGGAAAAACAGTAAAGATAAAAAGAAACGCTTGCAACATACTTTGTTCGTTAAATATGGAATTTGCTGTGTTTTTGTGAGTTAAAATAATCAAAGATAATTGTATGAATTTGTATTTTTCACCAAAACATTATGGAAATCTTCATAACGGAATTATTAATAGCTTGTCAAAATAATAATGTAATATTACTCTTCAATAAGAGTAACAACATATCGGGAGAGTATTAAAATAAGATTTAAAAAACATTTCATCATTTATTTCTGTATGGTGGGATATTACAAGACTAATTAGGCAAAGGAAGTATATAATATATAATATGATTTTTTATTTTAAATTTATTAAGAGAAAATGGCTCTTATAACTCACTCTTTTGGTCTACTGCAGGATCACATACCAGATCACAGATGTAAATTGAATAATTCCACTATTTTCCAAATTTTTGTCTAAAACGATTAAATATTTCAAATTGTTGGGTACTTTATTTTAACGATATTCCAAATGATGTATGCTAAGTCGGACCTTGATTGCTATTTCGCCCTTGTCAGTCAAAGTTCAAAGTTGGTTAGCATAAGAAACGGTAATAAAATATTATTTAGAACCTTTTCGACCCTACTAAATCACTATGTCAAACCTCACTGTTTGCATTTTTTAGTAATTTAAACGATTGGGAAAGTAAATGATTTTAGCTAATATTCAAAATACAAATGCTCTTTGTCTGTAATTTCATATATCATTTACGATAATCATTAAAGTGACTAAGAACAGTATTTCCGAAACGTAAAATTTGCATGCGGTTGACTTATAAGTAGCAAAATCTACGCATTAATTTTTAATAGAGTGAAAATGTAGACTATATAGTATTTAGGAGCAGCATATTCATTGTGAGCTCAATTGACATCGAGCCTCGGCGTAAAATTCTGCTGCACACAGTGCATTTTCGGAAATCGAAATTTGGTGCCAAATTGTCATTCAGAAATTCAGGTAGTGGTGGCTTATTATGGGCTGAGTTCTTTTAAGAGTTGTGCTGCGTCTGGTCCTCAGCGCCGCAAAAGAATATGGTTGGTACTCGATATCATCTAATGATAATTTAGTTAAAAAATCTCATTTTATACAATCCAAATATTTCGATGCTTATTTACGAAAATTGAAGCATCATTTACCACCCATTTGTAATTAACATTTTGTGGTATATTGTTTTAACTATTGTCTTAAGTTTATGAAACCTAATTATATAATAACAAACTACTGATAGAATACACTAATTTTGCAATATAATTTCGTTGAAATATGCTTAAATAGCACTGCTGAAATTGTCAGACCATTGTGGTGGTGAATTTCTTAATTAATTTTTCGAACATAAGCTGTGCTGAGAAATGAACTTTGTGCTGAAGCTGAAATAGAACCTGCTGCGCTCTTAGCGTAAGTTGAGCGAGAGAAACAAATACTCGTAAGTGCGACGCGTATGGAAGTCCAGCGCAAGCTAAGCTACGTAACACCACTGTATACCATTGGTTTAGTGAATTCAATTATGGCCGTGGTTCACTCACGGACGAATTTAAAGAAAGTCGTCCAAAATTGGCTGTTGCGCCGAATAACATCAATACTGTGCGTGAACTGATACTGTAAGATCGTCATGTGACATATCGTGAGATTGAGGCATCCCCTGCACATTATAAGGACAAGCATACACAAAAATTTGCATGAACATTTAGTCGTGAAAAAGGTTTGTACGCGTTGGATTCCGCATAATTTGACAATCGCTCAAAAAAGGCTCGTGCCAATTGATGCAAAGAAATGCTAAAAACATACAATCGTGGTGCGTCAAAATCCATGCATAATTTCTACACAGGTGACAAATCTTGGATCTACGCTTATGAACCCGAAAGTAAACAGCAGTCTGTATGGGTTTTCCAAGATGAGCTAAATCCAACAAACGTTGTTCGCGCAAGAAGCACTTCGAAGCAAATGATCGCATATTTTTTTTGGGATTCTAAAAAACAATGGTTCAAACGTGTGCAAAAGTGTATTGATCGTCGCGGAGAATATTTTGAAAAACAGAAGACCTAAGAGAAATGATTGAAAGCACTAAAATAAAGAGCACAAGAACGAAAAATATAAGACCAATAAACAAAGGATGGATGACACAAGAAATAATATCGAGCTTAAAGCTAAGAAATAATGCCTATGAAAAAGCAAAAGAATACCTACACAAAGGTTCATGCAAAAATAATTGCACTAAACAATTTAGTAAACAATTTAGTTAAAGAAACGAAAAGTAGATACTTAAAGAATAAAGTATAGAAATCTGCACACAATAGGAAAAAACTATAAGTTATTGACGAGGACAAATTGTGTAAATCGACCGGGAAAGATACTACAATTAAAACATTGAACTATAAAGATGTAACTTACGACAGCACTCTCAACACTCATTTCAATCTCATTGACATGAAGCTCAAGTATCGTGTAAGACCAGTACAATCCATTGGGAATAAAATGAGAAATAAATCAATTTACCTGTACCCGACGAACAAAAGTGAAGTAGAGACCATCATTAAATCGCTAAATCAAAACTCAGCAGCAGGACGGTTTTAGACCTAAGTTAGTGACGTCTTGAAAAAAACTCTTGACTGATATAATTAATGAAAATTTAACAAGTGGTATTTTCCCTGATCATTTCCCCATTTATAAAGGGGGAGATAAAAAAATCCAGAGATTTATCGGCCTATAGCAATGTTAAACTTTATCAGTAAATTATTTGAGAGGATCATTCATGATAAAATCAAAAACTTTCTAAATGCAAAAAATGTTTTCGACAAAAAGCAATATGAATTCCACGAAAAAAGTGGAACACGTATTATTGTATTACGTGGCGACAATTTTTGCTGATCTAAAAAAAGCATTTGACACTGTGGACCATAATATTCTGCTCGACTTTCTCGACCAACTTGGGATTGGAGGGACCAAAACCAAGCCGAAGGTATACTTAGCGGTTCCCTAGTGATGAGAGTGGGAGTTCGACAAAAATCAATGCTATACTTTATCTGCTATACATATTAACAACCTAGAAAATGCCGGACTTCAAGCTAAATACCAGGTATTTGCGGATGATACTGTACTTATGTATAAAGTCAGGACGTATAACGATCTAGGACAGTTAGTAAATCCTAATCTTAAACGACTTGAAAACTGGTATGGTATGGTATGGTAGCAAAATAACATTGAACAAATAAAAGACTAAATACATAATTTTTGCCATTAATGGTAAGAGTAAGCCAAAAATCAAAATAGAATCAGTAACAACGGAGAAAGAACGGAGACAATGAATTACTTAAGACTAGGTATAGATGAAAACTAAAGCTGGACGGCTCATGTGAATCACATTTTAAAATAATCTTGTTACAAATTTGACTGCCTCACAGAAAGAATTATGTAAAATGTACAGATATTATTTCACATCAAACATATCGAAACAAAATATCGAAATAGTCAACAACACAATAAGAAAAGCATTACCACACGGACCAAAGATTGCCCACCATGAAATAGGATCATCCTACGATTTTCGAGCTTTCCATACGGAGTTTCTATACCTCCAGGAGGATTCTCTTTTCATTTCTTTTAACATTAGTGTGACATTAGAGGCGCGTATTCCCTTGAACCTCTCAAGAAGACGTCATAGGATTTTTATAAAAAAACTTGGAACGGAGCTTTCTCAGAGGGAATTCACTTCTCTTCTTATAATAATAAGGGATGTATAAATGAATGTTGTCCTTATTACTTCGATAGAGCATCAAATGAATTTTCGTTTCATATATTTTAAGGAGATGATACGGATGCTTTCAAGGAAATTTAGAAATAAAACGTTTTATATTAAATTCAATTATATATTTAAATAAAATAAATCATCAAAATTTAAAATAATTCCCACATAATATACCGTCTGCTTGACAAGAGCGTATACGGCGGAACTTTCTCTCGGAAATCGTTACAGGATGATTTTACAGGTATTCGAGAAGAATTTTCGCCTGTTATTACGCGGTTGGCAAACGGTTTTGCATAAAAAGAGTCTACTATATTTCTTGTGATACTATTAGAAGACGTTTACTGGCTCATGAAGTGAAATTTTGTAGCACAATAAAGAAACCACTACTGTTCGAAAAACACATTGAAAAGAGACTCACTTGCGCGAAGGAAAATTGGGACCGTGATTGGGACAACGTGATTTTTTTGGACGAAGCTTGTTTTCGGGCACGTTCTTCCATCACTCATACCTGGTGTACCCACGCCAATAGATTCATCCAGCGGACCTTAAAAGGCCCGATAAAGGTGCACGTTTGGGACTGTTTCTCAAAACGGGGATTTGGCATTTTGCACATGTTTGCAGACAATTTAAACGCTGCTAAAATGGTCAAAATATATCAAAAGGCTTTATTACCATCTGCCCAAAGGTGGTTTATAAGAAAAAAACATATATTGCATATTACTGCAAGAAGCCAATGATCGGAACCATCAGAGTCATCTTTATACTCTGTAGGCACTCATAAAGTTTAAGCTCAGAGGACTGTCAAGCAATTATTTCGTCTTATAATATATGGAGGTCTTTGTCTCCAGGTTATGCTATTATGTAATATTGTACGCAAGAATTGTTAATCAAGATTTTCTGTTTTGTAGCGGTGAATTATACTATGTTTAATAGTTTGCATTATTCTATATGCTTACAGTTTTACTTCCTAATACAAGTGTGGAAGAAGATCTTAAATTAATAGTGTTCAGAAATTGGAATGTTTATGGTATCACAGGTTTTAAAAATAAAGATTTTACTATTCAGTGACCATACGAAATGTAATTTCGTAAAGTTAAACATGGTCTTTGAAGAAATATTTTTTTAAATATTAAAATTATTATGTTCACGAAATAAAAACTTATTTAGTAACACATATATATGTATCCACTGAAAAAAAGACATCCTGTATATTTTACAATGCTTTGTATTCAGCCAATGTACATGGGTGCTGAGTTTATTTTTTACTGTACTATATACTTGCTGCTTCCAGTCCTATATCAGTAAATATTCGGGTTGCAGTTTTCTTATATAAATCATTATTTACATTAAACCTCTAGAAATTACATAATGTTATTGTGATTACTTATATTGAATTTTTCTTTCAGATGTTAACTCGAGATCCTGGTGAAGATCCAGAGTGCCATGCAGCCAAGCTGTTAGAAGTTATTATTTTGCAATGCAAAGGGCAGATAGATTCAGTAATTCCATTGTTTGTAGAATTAGTATTATCTAGGCTGACAAGAGAAGTAAAATCTTCTGAATTACGTACAATGTGCCTGCAAGTAAGCAAAATTTTACCACTTAATTGATGCCTTTGATAAATAACCATTTTCAGGCCTATATCGTTTATCAATGAAAGTTATCTAAAAATGTTCACTTACTTCTATGTTTTTTTGTAAAGATTTAAGTTTTTATGTACTGCAGATGTATTTAGTAGACAAACTTAGAAAGGATAAGAAATAACATTTTACGCTTGGGATGATCAACCAAATTTAGTATTGGAAATAGTGAAAAATCTGCGAATGCGACTTTTGAGTCTTCTACTTTTCGTATGACAGCTTTATTGAAAATCTTTAGTTTTATTTAATTATATCTGATACCTGATACAAATATGGGCAATTTTGGGAATCAGTTTACTTGCTAAATTAATTTTGATATCTTCGTTCTGTAACATATTGGGCAACCGTACTTTATTGTTTTAGCTATTCACTTCATTTTATACTGAGATGAAAATATGATTTATGAAGTTATTTTTCCTTGAGGCTTATAATTTTGAAATTTCAATGGAAACGGATATAAAATTGGTTGTGAACTAAAAAATCAATGAGTTCCGAAAGGTGCAGCATGATGATTAATTGTGTATTTTAAAAGGAGAGATGCAGAGAAAACGTTAATTCGATTATTAAATATAATCGATTGTAATATATGTTTTAACATGACTTTTCATTATACCCTCAAATATAGAAATACATTTTAGATGCACGAAGCAGACCCTCAGTTGTTGTATTAAATGTCTGTTTTTAACATGATAAAGTTTAAACTATGGACAAAATTACAAACTATAGACAAGTATACTTAAACTTTTTACTTGATAGATATGTTCCTAAAAAATACACGTAACAGGAACTGCTGTCTTCATAAAAAAGTGAAGACTGGTTCCAAGACTGAAATATAAGTAAAATAATTATACTCAAACATCAAATGCATACTAAGGCGTCTAGCAGAATACAGACTTTTTGTCGACCAAGAATTTAGTCGGTTACTTAATCATGTAAGTGCGCACATTATAGCGAATCGAGTTGGCGACGCTCTCAGTTCGGCGAGTTTTGGCGCAACATAATCGTACTTGCGTGGAGCGATGGCGAAACATTTGCTTGTCACACTCTTCAAGTCCGGCTTAGCGACTAACAATCTGTTTGAGAGAAATCGGCCGACTATTGGACAGCCTGCGCACCCACTACCAATCAGACAGTAGTTTGTGTACTGTGCGCAGTTGCAGCCCAATCCGACTAAATTGTGCGATCCTTTTTTCTGTAATCTGCGGAGGCCTTAAATGAACCGTTCTTATTTTAGTAATACGTAGTTATCCAATTCGGAGAATTTCCGGTAAATGTAATTCTCGTGTTTGTAATTCTCTAAATTGAGCCGAGAAACAAAATTCAAATGCAAACAACTGTTTTATTTATGCGCAGTTTTTATTTAGAATCTTCTTAGTTGAAACGAGAATGCACTTTTATTATTGAAATTTTCTTAAATTAAGGATTTTTTCTTAATTTTGGATTTAATTTGGTTACGTTAAAGTTAATAAAAATCGCGTAAAAGATACATAATATGAGATAATAACAAATGACAAATGACATAACGTAAAGTGCCAGATCACATTTAATTTAAGCATATAAAGCCTAAAAATTGAACAAACAATAAAAATTGTGGAAGATGTACGTACCATATATTTATATATTAATATATTTTTAAATTCTAGAAGATTTAATTCCTTTAACTGTTAATATGTCAGAGAAGTAGCTGTTTGTGATACAACATATAAGACTTAATACCACTGTGCAACGGGTACAGCTATACAGCTATACATAATATATATAACACATCACTCAATAAGTCTCCGATCTGTGAGGCCGTTTTTTCTTGATTTCTGCACTCAATCGATCCAATAATGCCATGTAATGGTCGCTATTGATAGTTTTATCTTTCTCAAGATAATCGATAAACAAAATACCATGCGCGTCCCAAAATACGGATTCCATAACTTTGCCAGCTGATTTTTGAGTTTTTGGTCGCTTTGGACGACTTTCACCGGCTGCTGTCCACTCAACTGACGATCTTTTTGATTCAGGTGTGTAGTAGTGGATCCATGTTTCATCCATTGTCGGATACCGACGCAAGAAATCCTTTTTATCTCGCTTGAGGAGCTCCAAACAGCGCTCTGAATCGTCCACGCGTCGTTGTTTTTGGTCCGGTGTGAGCAAACGCGGTACCCACTCCGAAAGCAACTTACGCATGCTCAAATTTTCGTGTAAAATTGTAAACACACTACCTTCTGATATCTTTAAGATGTCAGCTATCTC
>MNCL01000355.1:0-49833 GCA_001932985.1 Proctacanthus coquilletti
GAGTCGGTGTTTAGAACCACCAGCCCCACTCTGGACGCGTCCTCCCCGCGAGTCGGGCCTGGACTCCTCGCACTCCAAGGCCTTCGCGTTGAAGTCTTCAGCCACCACCAGTACCCCACCTATGCCGCGGACTGCGTCCTCCAGGCCATCCATCTTGGCCTCGAAGTCCGCTATTGGCTCGTTTGGAGTGAGGTAACAACTGACGTAAGCAACGTCATTGCTCCTCACCCAAACGAAGCCGGCGCCCGCGCCATTGTCCGCGACATTGAAACGTCGCAGATCTGGGACCCAGACTGCTGCCGTGACAAGGGTATTACAGTACCACGTCGGCCCACATCCGTCCCGGTACTACTCGCTGACTAAAACAACGTCAGCGTCTTTCTCGCGACGGATCTGAGTTAACAGGCCGTTATGCTCCTGTTCAAATTGCCCTGGAGGGACACAAACATTACTTCTTTGTGCCTTCCTCAAGGGCCTTGCGGAAGACCCCACACTTCCCGGACCCCGCCACATTTTGTCGCGACCCGGTCGTCCCCGCCACTTCCGGGCAGAGGAAACACACCGGGCCCGCGGCACATCCTTGCAGAGATTGCTCCGGTCCGGCCTCTTGCAGATTAGACTCTGGTGGCCGTACCCCAGGCACTTAAAACAACTGGGCACAACCACCCGCCTGTGAATCCTGCCCTCCACCCAGCCGACCTTAATTCGGGCAGCCCTCTTCAGCCTCGCCGCGGCCGTCTCTTCCACCTCAATGATGAGGTCATTGGTCAATATTTAGGCGCATCAGCGTGACCTGAAGGTGGCCGTTATAGTACCTCAGACCTGTCCTGAGGGATTCTAGGACCTCCTCCTTGGTCGTGCAGCCGTCAAGCTCCCTGATCTCCAGGATAGTTCTGGGGACCAGCTGCCTGACGCTGCTCGCTGACCCAACAGCGCCCCTCAAGGCGTCCGAGAAGGCCGCCCGAGTCTGCAAGGTACACTGCCCGAGCTCAAGCAGGATCTCGTCAGGCCTGGTCTGTTGGACGGCCTTTACCCTGACTACGTCGCTCTCGGGGTTGATCGCCTTGCAGACAGTGCTAAGCACGTCTGCAAAGGTCTTCCCCGCTGTGGGCTTAATCAAGATGGCTTCCGGCCTAGCCTTCCCGACGGCAGCCAATGATCGGCTGGGAGCCAAAGTCAGGGCCGGAGCCGAAGCCTTCGCCGCCTTCTCTGTCCCGGTAGCCTTCGTTTTCTTCTTCTTTTTTTCGTTCTTTCCTTCTCGGGGTTCTTCTTCTCCACCTCCTTATTCTCTTTTCTTTCCTTCCTGGACCCAGTGCCCTTTGGGACAACCTCGGTCCAAGACGAGGCCGACTACTCCTTCCTCCTCTTCCTCAACTCCCCCTCCGGTTGGAGCGGAGGGGTGGAACCACCCTTCTTCCCAACCATCGGCGAAGCCTCCGCACCTACCGTCCCAACCGGAGCAGTTTGCGTTCCCAGAGACTTCGTCGACCGTCTTCCCAGCGGGAGGGTCCTTCCACCAGCGGCGAAGCCCCCACGCTTAACGCCCCAACCGGAGCGGTTTGCGTACTAGCAGACTTCGCCGCCGGTTTCTTCTGGGGAAGGCTGCGGCGGGCCTCTGTGCACGCCTTCCCAGATTTCTCCAAGTCGTCAAGGGCCCCCTCTAAGGCCGAGAGACCGTCCTTGACGACTTTAGAGATGTTTGACTGCTTTTTGAGGACAGCCAACATCTCCTTAATCAGGTTTCTCATCTGGAGGAACCCTTCTTCATTCGGACCTCAAACGCCTCCGCCCCGTTTTCCTCCCCTGATGTCGCCCGCGTCACTCGGACCGTCTCTGCGCCTGGTAGACGCGCTTCGGCATCAGTCACCGTTGAGTACGTCGAGGACTCATGCGACCGTGCTGGTGTTTCTAACACCGGAGATCGCAACACCCGTGGCCTCCTCACGAAGGGGTTGACAGGTGTGCTGCCGCCCCCCTCCTCCCTTATCCTCCACTAAATCCCCACCCACTCGATTGTGTTTCCATATAAAAAAAAATGAAACTGATTCGGGCACGGGGTCGCGTTCTCGGACCACAGCCGAGGCAATCGCCAGC
The DNA here is from genome assembly GCA_001932985.1 of Proctacanthus coquilletti. Taxonomy (NCBI): domain Eukaryota; kingdom Metazoa; phylum Arthropoda; class Insecta; order Diptera; family Asilidae; genus Proctacanthus; species Proctacanthus coquilletti. The sequence continues at coordinate 2,095 of MNCL01000355.1, forward strand.
ATTTCGCCTCCCGCTATCCCCGTACCTACAGGGAAGCCCAACCCTTCCGACCGTCCTTCCCCCTCTTCGAACAGGCCCCGAATCACCAGCGGCTTGTGTCCGAGGGTTCCGTAGGCTTTCCGAGAAGCACGCCTCTGCACCTCCCGCTTGACCTAAGGATCAGAACGAGTGTTCTCCCTAGATCCAAGGCGTGCTACTCTCTAGATCCACAGCTCCTCGAGGTTACGAGTGCAAAAAAGAGGCGTGTTAGATCTGGAATCCCGCAGGCAGACGTTCACTTCAACCTCCAGCTACACCCCCCCCTTCCCCCTCGGTTCGCTGCATCGTCCGTACAGGAGGATACACGACCGTCTCTCTGCCAGGTTCGAACGAGAACTCCGATTGCATAATAACACCGATGAATTCGGTGCCCCTATACGGCAGTAACCACCAGAATGGTCCGAGACTGCTTATTCCCCGCCGAGGCGGTAATTCGCAGCGAATCCATTCCCCTATCCGCCACCTGGGGACTCGTCTGGTAGCAGGCCGTACCTGCCCCAGAGTAATAATAATAATAATAATAATAATAATAATAATAATAACAATAATAACAATAATAGAGGGAGGAAAGTAAGCGAGAAGTTAGTACAATTAATATTATTCGTTTCATCTCCTTATTTATTATTGATATTGATTATTGATTGCTTTTATTTTAATATTAATTTTAATATTAGTTTTGTAAAAGCTCTATAAAAATATCGAACTTTCAAAGTATCGATTGCCACAAGTACAAATTAGATCGGTTAAACCTTTTTCAAGAAATCCTAAAATACATTTTCGACTGGAGTTCTGAAAACGTCATCCCTTCGGTTGATTTGAAAATTTGTCTGCATCTTCTACGTTATATCAGAGAATTGTATCCTTGTATTTTGGAAAGAATTACTTTCCGATGTTTATGTGCGGCCATTCTGACACCCTCCCCCTCCGCCCTCCGCATGTGCTTTGTAGCTTTTTCGAATTTGCCATAACGCATTGTGTAGCTTTTCCAGGTGCCAAACGCGAATTTTGCATTGTGCATGAATATATAATGCATGTATATGTATGTATTTTACATGTTTTTTACCGCTTTCCTCTTAAATACGCTAAAAATCCCTAAATAGAAAAATTTTCGAGTCAATCGGAGGGATGATGTTTTCGGAACTCTAGTCCCATTTTTTGCGGTCTCTTTGTTTAAACAAAAAAAGGCTGGACTGAATTCGATAAAATTTCTTTCGGATATTGTCGATAATAAGCTTCGATTGGCATCCTGACGAAGTCTGTATCATTTTTTAATTCGCAAGATTTCGTGGAGGAAAAAATGACCACGCACATGCGTACACACACATACATACTTTTTTTCAAAAATAGTGTAAAAATACTGTAGTAACCTTGAAACATAAGAAAAAATGTTAAAAATTTTGATTTCTGTTTTCATGCCCATTACAATAACTTTCCTATATACTGGGAAGTTAATACCGACAACAGATTAAATTTTAAACAAATTGAGGAACGAAGTAAACTTATATTTTCTACATCATCGGATTGCATACAGCAGCGGAAGTTGACCGATAATGACGTCTCCCTCCCACACTCTGACCGCGCTCATTTTGCCAATGTATATGAGTTGGATACTTAATTGAGCGACTTAAAATACACGTAGCGCCGTCTATTGAGTAGGGATCTAATTGTACTAATGCAAAGTACGTGAATTTTTTAAAAATTTAAACTCTCATATCTTCTGTTCCAATAGATGGGTGGTTCTGAATGGAACCATCAAAAAATATGAAAAAATGCCTTCAAGTCAGTCTTTTCCTGTACGGGACGAGCACGCAAATAAAGATTACAGTTAATCGCAGGAAGATTATCAAGGGCGGGATGCTGTCTAAAAGAAGTGTATAGCGGAAAATAAAAGAATGTGCAGTTATAATTCAATTCCCTTTCTTTATTATTAACTCAAAGTTAGTACACATCCGCTTACTCCCTGAATTATAAAAAGAACTGATTCTGATCACTAATTTTCCTAAACCGATATAGAAATTACCCGAGTAAATATCGAGTTCTATTTCTACGTCCGGACTTTACAGTTTATGTTACTGTAGTTAAAATCTTATTTAATAGTCTTATTTTAAAAATGTAAATTTATTATTTAATTTATATTATTATTTCAAGAAAAAAATTCATTTATATTAATTTTTGCTATATCAAATTAATTCAAATACTTGAGTTAATAATAGTATACAAACTATTTCTATCTTTGAATTTGTTAAGTTTTATTCAATCTCGTTCATCATTGCGATGGCCCAATTGCCTTTATTGTCGCTATTCATTACCTCTTCAAATGACCTAGGAAGATCAATTGTTTCTGTAATTAAATTTGCCTTATTTGAAAATCCATTTCTTGGTCTCCCCCTTTTCCCGGTTCTAAGGATAGCTGCTCTTCCTCTTCGTGTCGCCTGGGATCTACTCTGTTCGGGGTAACTACGATATTCTTCGTCATTTGTTCCTTGTACGTCATCATTGGGAAATCTTCTAAATAGTTCTGATTGCAAGCTTTTTCATTCTGTAGGACCTACGTTGCCTTCTTCGCTTAAAAGTCCTCCTTCGGCTTGGCGCTCCTTTATTCCCGTTTCACTTTCTTCGTCTTCGTTTTGAGTACAAGCTATTATTCCGTCATCGTAAGGTCCTAAGATGTGTAAATTTTCTTTATTTTTTCCTGTACTTTTTTCCAGGTAAATTCGCGGCATCTACGGTTTGAAACTTAAGAAACAAGTAGTTTTCAGTATTTAATTTTTCGTAAAATCTGACATCTCTTTTTTAAATATAGTTTTTCTGCCATCCCACAATCTGTAAGCCTTGGATTCATGACTATATCCAACAAAGACATATTATTTTCCCCTTGCGTTCAACTTGGATCGTTTTGGGCCCTTTTCTAGAGCTATTACTTTGGATCCGAAAGTTCTGAAGTAACTGATGTTGAGTTTCTTACCTGACTAAATTTCAAACGGCGTTTTATTTTTTACTAAGTTGGATGGACATCTATTTCTAATATAAACAGCAGTATTCAAGGCTTCTGCCCAAGGACTTTTGGGGAACTTTGCTTCAATTAGCATGCATTTCGTCGTTTCGAGCAGTGTTCGGTTTGCACGTTCTGCGCATTCTGTTGTGGTGTGTATTCAACGGAAAACTGTCTTTTTATTCCTTTTATCTCCAAATAATCATTATATATAGTCGCGCACATTCTCAGTACGTAAACATTTGATTTTTTTTTCCGATTTCTAGTTGCACATGTTGCTGGAAATTTTTAAAGGCTTCGAACATTTCGCCATGATTTTTTAAAAATGCCAGTACCATGTATCGCGATTCTCCGTCTGTAAATGTTACGAAGTATTTCGCACCTAGAGATTTTTTACTTAAAGAACCACAGATGTCCGAATGAACAATATCAAGAATGTCTTTTTTTTTTGTTAGTCGAGTTTTGAAATATTATTTGTGATTTTCCCTTTATCATAAACTATTGCATTGCACCCTTTTTGGTTTCAATTTTTTCTTAAATTCGTCCACTAAATTCTGTCGTTGCAATTTTACAACATCATTGAAATTGAGGTGGCCGAATTATTGATGCCATTTCAAAATCTCGTAATTCGTATTCTTTACACACTCTTTTGCTACTTTAACTAAATAAAGTTTTTCTTGTTTTTCTGCCTTTTATATGCTCGATCCTTCCATTCTTTTAATTTCAGCACAGTCTTTTTCGAATAGTAATTTATATAGAAATTAAGTTATGTCTCAATCCAGGCGCGTAAATCCACTGCAGATGTTCATTATCGCTGATCCTAATCCGCGAGTTTTTATTATATCGTTGCCGGCTATTTGAATCGTAGAGTGGGCTTTGGATTTCCAATGGATAAACAGGTCGTGGTTGTTACACATATGGCCAGTTGCACCACTATCTTTTGCCCTCAACGTATGTATTGTATGAGACTGTTGTCATTGCTGCTTCTTCAAATTTGTTAGGGCTTTTCTTGCTCCTAAACTCCGCAGTTCTGTGATTCGACGCTTCCCGCAAGAGAAACAAGTAACTTCGAAACGATTTGTTTTTGAATTTGGATATGTATACGATTTCCTGTAATTGTTAGATTCTGTTTTCTTGTTCCGTTTAAAACAGTTTTTATCTTTCGATAATAGCGCATTTTGAAGATTGAAATCTTCTTTCTAATCGTTCGCTTGCTTGTTTTGATTTTCTTTTTCGATCAGTTTTATTTCCAAATTTTCCAAATTCGGTAAATTATCCCTACTTTCAATGGCGATACAAAAACACTCATATTCTTCGGTTAGAGTATTTAACAACACAATCGAGAGCAATTCTGGTGGCAAAGAAACGCCTACTGCTTACAAACGATTTATATTATTTTGGAATTTTCTAACATGTTCTGCCATTGAATGCTCACTACTTTTCTTCATTAAGAATAATTGCTTGTACAGCATAATTTTCCTCGCGGGATCCTTTGATGAGTGTACTTCTTCCAACATTTTCCACGCATCATAAGATATTGTCGCCTTTTTAATGTACGTCAGCTGATTTCCCTGTACACTAAGTAGGATTAATGCTAATACCTTTGCGTCTTTTGCAATCTATGCTTTCCGTTCTGCTACCTTATCTGGCTTTGGGTACTCTTCTTCACCAGTCGGGTAAGGCGAGTGAATTTCCCATGATTGGTAATTTTTATCGTCGAGCTGAAATATTCATCCTTCAATTACTTTGATTCTCACACCAGATAATTCTACTTAATGGGTTTACTTTCCTTGGAGCCTGGGCCCATAACCTGTTAAGTTTTATTCAATTCAAACACACAAGTCCACAGTTCAACTCAGACAAAAGAATTTTAAGTATCAGAGAAAAGGCTAACTGATACAATTTTCTGCTGTATATGTCAAGTGTATTGATCATGGATACAATTCAAGCCAAATTCTATTTTCTAACAAAATTAAATATTATTACAAAAAATAATTTTATCACTGAAAGTTTAATGTTCCAAAAAATAAAAAATTCTATCATCAAGTAAATTTCCCTAAAATATTTTAATACCACCAATTAAATAAAAAAGTACTTTGCTATAACATTGCTGACTGGTGTAAATTCTGCCATTTATGTTAGGCGAAGGTGATAATTATATTCCTTTCTCTTTATTTTCGCGTCGTTTGCTATCTCTTTCCCATTTATAGCGCCTATGGAAAATTTTAAAAAATCTTAATAATTAATTACCTGATGGATTAATCGTAAATCTGGTAAGGCGCGAATAACCCTGAAGTGATCTGTGAGGTAAGTTCAAAACGAAAAGTTTGACGGGTGATGCAAATTCAAAGTAAATCGCGCATGTGTACTGTAAATAGTGAATTTCATGGATAGCAAAACAGCAAAATGGTAAGTATTCAATTAAGGTGATTGTTATTAGTGCTGTTAATGTGATCGAAATTGAGATTCGGAATAAGAAATTTGGAAAAAAGTTCGCATACAAATTTCTGACCTCAAACGTCAAAGTGGAATTATATTTCGTGAATTCCATTTTCGCGATGAAAATTATGTATTATGTGTTATGAAATTGTATAAAAAATCTGTTAGTTGACTGTTTTATGTTCGTGGGGCATGGATGTTTCGTGGCTTTGATGTTTAAAGTAAACATAGGATTAGTCCTGTGTTGTGTTGTCTTGTTTTGTCCTTTCTTATTTTTTCAGAGGGCTGCTGTTTTGGAGTACCTGTGCAGATCCAGGTACTAGATACTTGCTTTGAAATATAATTAAAGACTAACTTTTTAATATTCATTTATTTTCAGATGTGTCTGAACTTCGTCTGAACTAAATGTTACTGCAAGTAACTTAATTCCTCTGTCTTTCTGAAAACCCCATTCAAATCGGGTCAGTAGTTTTTCCGTGATATCTGCGCAGACATACACGCAAACAAACAAAGATTTCTTAATGCATTCTATCACTTATTCTTCATCTCCCTAACTAATTGTTTTGCAAATATTTTCAATGTACAGGCACAAAAAGCTTACAGTTTCATTATATGCATTAATTGATGTCCTAAATTCATTTACTGATCAATGTCAATATATCGGTTGCTTGACATTTTCGAGGGAGCCTTAGGTTTTTTATCGAATTAAATGTTATACGTGATACATTACTTGGATAGAGTTCATACATACAATTTTTGTAACTTTTCTACTTTGTTCTACCTTTTTTCAAACTTAACTTACTTTTAGCATTAACACCTAATTTTATCTAAATTTTCACTAATGGGAAATATTCAGTGATAATTTACAACAGGGTTAAATTACTAAATTAATTTTTGACTAAATTTCATTAAATTTCATATGAACATAACTTATTGGATCTTTGTTTTTCAGTAATAAATTCTCTCAATATAACGTAGGGCATACTTATACGCGAGTCAAAATGACTGTGGGATCATGGTCAGTTAAGTTTTTAAATTATTATTATTTATACACTTTATTATGCAAAACTTCACTTAATGCAATAGTACGTACAGGTAAGTATTTCAGCTTAGTTTTAATTTAGTGTAAATTAATTAGAAGTTAATATTCCGACTTCCGACTTTAAGTTCAGTATAAGCAGCATAGCACAAAACTTAGGCAAGTGCAGCAGAGCAATTTAACAACTGATTGGCATCGATTTTAGCGTAGCGATTGGCTTAGGTTGCGGGTAAACTGCAGCTGCTTCTCATGTAACTCTCTGCGGAGTTAGCTCGGCGGTCAGTTCAGCGACGTGACGGTTACTATTTAGTGTTGACTTGGGAAGCGATTTTTTTCTTCTTATTTAGAGTTCGTCGGGGAGATCCCTCATTCGGCCATCATCATTCGGCGTTCGGACGAATATTCTTCTTCGGAATTAGACCAAAGCTACATTGAATCCACTGTTGAGCCGACAATATTCATGATTGCTTCATGATGGCCGATTTGTTTATCCTGGTATCTATAATATAATTCATTTTGATAGCGGTTACCCCGAAGAATTTAGGAAAAAGCTTTGAATCTGTCGAATAGTTACCAAGTCTCCTTGGTAACTCTCCTACCTACTCCTTTCGGGGTAGCTTTATTTCCACATCGATTACCGGCAATTTTTATTCTGAAACCTTTTTATCTATTGTCTCGTGTCTTGTTTCGTGCTCGAATCCAGCAATTATTTCCTCTTCACTAACAGATTTCACAATTGCCGACAAAAAAAATAACAAGAACAAACAAAACTGCTAACATTTTTTCGAAATTAAATCTTAATACAAGCCCTAATTATCTCAGACCACAATTTAAAAACCTTTTTGATGAATACAAGGATATTTTTGCTCTGGAAGATAAACCTTTGTCAACAAATAACTTCTATAATCAACTTGCAGAACAAGTTGCAGAAGAACTTGCAGACAACAGACCTGTTTACATTAAAAACTACAGAATTCTCGAAACGCATAGGCAATAGTTTAATCGACAAGCGGAAAAATGTTAGTCTGAAATAATTTTAAAACAAATCCCTGTGCGGAATATTAGTGTAAATATCATTGGTCAACAACTAATACAAACAGAAACAAAAAAAAACGCGGTAGTGGCTTAATCGAAAAAAGTTTAGATTTTCTAGAAGAGTTTTTTTAAACAATGGCAAATCCAAATCGAATTAAACCTCCAGTATTGATTGTGCAAGAAAATTCTAATCCTTAGCCTCAGGCCTCACAAAATAATGGTGCAGGTGGAGTTGTCGCCTATGAGTCCCTCGATAGACTAATAACCGATATAGTGAATTGGGGTACAGTAATGGGAGAAGGTTTATAAAGTCGGTCCGAATCAGATCAATTTATTGGTACAGATCAAACAATCTACCCACAATTTCGAGAAAATATAGGAGAACTAGATAAAATATCCGATATCGTTACGTGTTTGAAAGATTTTATGGGCCAACCAGGAGAGTTCAATTCTTGGAAGACGGGCGTGGACCGTATTCTACTATTATACGATAATATAAAAGGAACCTCAAATATTTCTGTATTCTCAACGTCATAAGAAATAAAATCAGAGAGGAGAGAGAGAAAGACTGACATACTATTGGAATTGTACAATGCTCCGTTGGACTGGAAATGCATGGCCCGTTGTCTTGCAATGTACTATGCTGACAAACGAGATTTGTCAACATTAGAATACCAGATGAGTTCCCTCGTTCAAGGAAATCGCACAATTCAAGAATTCTATCAATCAATTTATTCCCACTTGTCACTCATACTCAACAAAATTGGTTGTATGGAAATCAATCATGAATCATTCGTTAACTCAAACATACAGAGATAAAGCACTAGACACCTTTATTAGTGGTCTAAGATGCAACCTCTCTAGACTCCTTGGGATTCGGGAACCGTCCGATCAACCACAGACTTTGCATCTTTGCCTCAACTAGAGAATCAAAACTATCATACCCAATATGACATATCACTCCCCGAACCATCTCGCACGGTTCGTGATTATTTCACGCCCCCACTTCCTGCTCAAAAAGATGACGTAAGCCACAATAGTCTCAATACACAAGGGAGGAATCCTCCCTTTCACCCACAATTAGCATATTTACCCCATTCTCAAATAGATGTCGGTCACTAACCAACCAAAAATGGTCACAGGCAATTCCAATACCCCAGTAACCATCGGAATAATGCGCAGTATAATTTACCTACCCCACCACGTCCAGTACCCAAGAAACCTCTACTTGAACCAATGAACGTTCACCAATGACCAGTGCAAACAACAACACTAGTAAAAGCATTCGATACAGGCAAGAGGTATGCAATTACAATGACCTAGTATGACCTAACCAAATACATTACAATTATTCCTGCCCAAAATAAAAAGGCAAACACTATCGCAAGAGCAATAGTTAATGGGTTTATCCGCACATACGGACCGATGAGAAAAATTAAAACAGTTCTCGGAGCAGAGTAAAAACCAGTTTTCCGCGGAAATGCCGCAATCACAAGTGCCTGAACGAATATCTTTGGTGTTTCGTAAACGACAATAGAGATGACTTGGATGAATAGATACCATATTACGTTTTCTGTTATAATACGGCATCGAATCGCATGAGTACACGTCTTTTGAGCTGATAAAAAACACACAAAAAACCAATTTGCCATCGGAAATCAACGTTTCTTTCCAAACCCCATTTACAACAGAGAACTGAAATTTAAGCCACAAAAGTTGTGTTCAAACCAGCTAGAAAACCAATTAGCGACCTTTATTCCCTCCCATTAAAATTAAAAATAGGCAACAAAGTACTAATATCGGTACAAAATAGAAAGAAACTAGAACCAATATATACAATTGCAAATGTAGAAAATGTAAGTTGTATTTTAGAAGATAAGGAGAGTGTAAGAATTATGCATAATACACAAAAATAAGTTAAAAAAACTAAAATAATCAATGCAAATATAAGTTAAGCAAATTAATTTTAACATTGTACCAAAACATTGATAAAAAATATACCCTCTTACGCAATTACGTAAGAGGTCACTTTTTTTTTCTAAGGAAACCACCTACCGATGAGCTCACCGTGATACGCCCATCAATTTTACATTTCATTGCCCAGGCATTTAAACTGATGTAGATCAAAACATTACTCAGGCCACGTGATAAATGCCCAGAGTGCACTTGCACTGAGCACTTAGAAGTTTGCTCGGTGTTGCATGCGTGCGACACGCGTCCGACCAAGTGTGCGGTATTCAACGTTTACGTTATTGATCTGTGACGTACATATTGAATGATGAGTAGACTTTTAGGTAGGTACTAACCCAAATTGGGTAATAGTACCTAACCTGCGCTTGGAGGGAGGAGCTCCAGCTGATTAGCTGCTCCTCTTGTTTGTTCCCTTATCTCAGAGCTACGGCTATACCAGCCGTCCTACTAGACCTGCATCCTTGTGACTACTCTAAGGAATTTTAACAACGAACCAAGCGATGCGATTAAGGAAGATCCACTGCAATGATACTTAAGAATATCATTCAAAAGAATAAAAATCGATATTATATACTAGTTGAAACTATCGTGCTTTTTTTTGTGCACTATTGATATTTTAAATTCCGTCGACGTAAGATATTAAAAAATTTCTTATTAATTGAACTTTGTTTTGGGGAACACTTCAATAGTTTAAAAAATGTATCACCTTTTTTTTGGAATAATTTTTCGTAGTTATGTACAAATTGGTAAACAAAAGGAAATTCGAGGCAACTCTTGTTAATTAATCGAGCCATCAACTCATTTCCTCAGCATAGTATGCAACACAGAATGGGTTGTTAAATTCTTGATAATATGTACCTCAGACTTTCGTAGTTGAGATATTTGATTCAAGTTAGTTGACTGTTGGCAATATTCTTTTCATACTTACCTTTAAAGAAATTTAAGAAATTTCTTTCTCTTGAAAACCAGGAGCATTTATGAAATCAAGAGCTTTAGGATGCTTGAAAGATCTATTAATACAACCGTACAGAACTTTCAACTTTGCATCATTGTAATTTTGTGATCTCCATTGAAGCGTCGCTACTTTATATTATTCATACATCGGTTTTGGATAATAAATGGCCGTGACAATGTTCGTAAAATGATCAAATGTGCATTTGCAAATTATGGAGAATTGTCAAAAGTACGCGTCTCTGTTTGTTACTTCTGGTAATGCAATAATACATTTAGCGTTAGTATTTGATAGTGCTAGTAGTTTCCTGTGTCAGCGTCTCCCAAATTTTTGGTGCTATAGCGAGAGTAAACGCGAATATGATCTACTAGCTGTCATATCAGAGCTCCAATCCACGTCTACAATACCAGAAAATGGCAACTTGGGAGCCCTCAGATGTCCTAAAATCCTCTTAACAGCTTTTCAGTGATCTATACCGTTATTCGTATTAAATTAGTTCAAATAACTTACAGCATAGTATTCACCGAAAAGCATCAATTAGACACTGATAAGGGTATTTTTCGTTACGTTAGTTATCTATACTTCTTGGCTACTCGAGCCTATAATTTAATACTCTGTCTGCACTCGACTTGGCTGAAAGCATGACTTTTTCAATAATCCACCATATTGAACTTGCAACTGTCAAGAATTGGGTATTCCAATTCATAACTTTTCCAAAATGAATTTGACTAGTACATTAGCTTAATTGAACATTTTTTTGGGCATCAGATATCGCAATCTGGATGCAATATTAAGGAGCAAGCGAAGAGCTAACTTTTCCATTTAAAATAATAAACGATTCGATAGGAATAATAAGCTCAGTGTCCAAAACTTCCATATGACTCAGACAACATATAAAATTTGCCGGGAAAATCAGTCCATACGTTCTTATACAACCTCTAAAATCTGCCAGGTCTAAGGGATGTTGAAATTCACATACAGCAAAGTATACTCAATGTTGGGGTAAAAACCACACCTTGCTCCATGCAGCTCTTAACAAATTAGATGTAAATCTCTCATCATCTCTCAATTCTATATCTCCCACAAACTTGCCCTGCCACAATGGGAAAAATAAAACCCAGTAGGTAGCTTCAAGTGTGTCCACAATTCTTTTATCAAAAAACCGTCAAGTTTTGCTAGCTAACACGGCTCTCTAAAAACATCTGACGGTCATGACGTAGCGCGAGGCCTACTAGGAAGAGGGTCCCAGGTGACATTTGTTACTCGTTCTATGTGCCGGCATTTGAAACTTACTTAAAACGAAGAACACTCTCATCAGAATTACGAACCTGGCAAACAATGAGGCAGCGTGTTCGGACCAAATTGTGAAATTACATTTAAGATTGCGCCGTGAAGACGAAAATGTTGAAGCAAATGCCGTGGCACTGAACACCTTGCCGAATTTACTGTTCTCCAAAGCATTGATGCAAAGCACTAGGGAGCATATCGAAATTTTATTGCTTGCAAATAATAACTATCTGTTCATAATCGGATTAACAGAAACCGTCGTATCTGGATGCATCCTAATAATCTAGTTTACCAACGAATTTTGTAGACGCCGAAAGAACAGCAACCAGTGAAAGATTATCATATTTTAACGGTTATTTTTGGCATTTCGTGTGCCCCGTATTTAGCGATTCTGACATTTCAACAATAAGCTGGTGATGAGAAAAGAAATTTCCCAGAGGCATCAAAATGCCAACGTAGATGATGTTTTAACGGGACATCATACTATCAAAAGGCAATTAACTTCTGGGGTGGTCTCATTTCGTTATTAAAACGGGAGCTTCTCGATGTGGAACGTGGAATTTCCAGAAAATCTCGCACAAAAATAGTTCACGTTCATGTGTGAGTTGAAGGCTATCGAGTAAATTAAAGCCCCCGATGGCTAGGTTTTTGCACTAATGCACGCATAGAATATCGTGATTTCTGTGACAGTTCCAAACGCGTATATGCTGCTGTAATTTATGCACGTATCTCAATCGTTGATGGACATGTTTGCACCCACTTAGTTATATATAGTATATCTAACATAGTGGCGCCAAATAGATTTTCCTTGGACATTTCAACTTACCGATGGCAATTTTTGATTGAATAGAAACAATAAAAAGCACAACGTTGGCTCTATTATTAAAGACCTGGATGAGAAAGTATTTTGTGTAACATTAAAGATTCCGAATTTAAGTCTCAAGCAGATGACTACCCTACAGCCCCTTATTTTCCAAATTAATTTGAAATTCTTTGGTCTTCCTGGTCCTGCTTCCCAACAACATATCCTGGTAATTTTCAATTTCAGTAATCCTTTTAAACTTTTTCCCTGCTCACTTAACTAAACATTTTTCTCTAATCCATTTTATCCTTAACTTGTAGCTTAAAACTGACATTTAAGTTTTGGAAATAAATTATAATTTTATTTCAGGTTATATTCCATTCAGTCTAGTGCTCTCAAGAAAGTATGACTATTCTGAGCCAGGTCTATTTTGATTTAATTAATTCAAATGTTTTTCTCCTCACACGTAGCTCCCCACCAACTACTCAATCAGGGCTACTTACGCAATCTCTGGGCCCACAACCTGATAAATAATAGAGCAGTGTGTGTGTGTAATAATTGAGGCATAATAAGCAAATCTTTATTCAATAGAGGCAAAGTATTTCTACATCAGACTGCAACGTTGCATTAAATTCTCGACAGTCACAGCACAAATTGAAGCTATTCGCCACTCGAGGCCAATCACAGCGTTATCAACTGATCTGAATGATGGACTTTAACTGCAGCACATGTTTTGAATCAAGCAACCTTAAGTTGCATACCAGAACCATGTATATCAAACAAAGTTCTTTCATATCTTCACAGATGGCAAAAATGTACTGCTCTTCAACAACATTTCTAGCGTAAATTATCGCAAGAGTACCTTTTAGGGCTGCAACAAATGGCGAAACGCAATTAAAAACAATGCTGTGTCTAGTCTTGATACAAGAAACCCATTTGCCAACGCAAAGGTGGTTGTTAGGGGATAGCCGTCCACACCTGGAAGAAGCGGAAAGGTTCAAGTAGCCAACATCCAAACACAAGGAAAGACCAGCAGCATAGCAGTATGTAACGCATTACTTGTAATCTTATAGACGAAATGCCAAATATTGTAAAAATTTTAACCCATTACTCATTAGCCTCATTATAAAGAAATTGTTACCACTCAAATGTAATTCAAGTGAAGTTTGTCCCAATCGTGGCCATGATCTTTATGTTGACTGGACGTGAAGTCAGTTATTTGTAATAATGATGAGCTTGCTGCAGGTGCCGATACCATGGATAGTGGCCACTCACCTCAGTTCGTCATCGCTATTGCTTCCCATTACAGCTTTCCTCCAGCCATTCCACAGGCTTCTAGGGAAATCAATGACCCAGTTGTGATGGAGCTTAGAGGTATCAAAAATGCCCTGAATAGCTTGATTACTCTCAACAGGGAAGTAAATACTAGGCTAAATAAATTATCTACTAGTGATAATCAGATCTCGCTCTTGTTAACGATCTGTCTCCAGAGATCAATGTATCTCATCCGCTGATTATTGTTTCTACTATAATAATTATGGCAATCAGATATAAAATAACCTGATTATTAATCCAACCAAGTATTCCTTTGGCAAGAGGGAAGTTAATTAATTGTCCATCAGGCAAGGTAGAAGCAATTCTTACCTTTTCAGCACAAAAAACTATCTCTAATCTTCTCTCTCAAACACCGCGTTCTCTCTCGAACCTAAAGTCAAAGTTATCAAAGTATCAAAATTAACAAACATGCCGGAAAAAGTTCCTGGTGTCGGTGATTTCTCACTACCCGTCATCTCGGCCGCGTCAATCAAACCCCCCCGTTCGGGAAGAATAAACCTTATATCTGGTTTACTAGTTTGGAGGCGTTATTCCACCTAGCCAACATTACTATACAGCTCACTAATTACCATTACGTACTTTCCGTTTTGGATGGAGATGTTATAAACATTATGCCGTATGATCATCTCAAAGAAGTTTTGACCGGCAGGCTTCACAGCTTCAACCTAATCAACCTAACACAAACGAACTGACTAACAATGTCAATTGTTAGACCAATTCAAAAAATTAACACCCAACGCTAGTCAATCCACCCACACCTTACAAACGGTAAGTACTCCAAACTTTTTGGAAAATAAAATTTATATGATGTTTTTACAAATAAAAGAATTGAAATATCAAATTAAGTCTTTACAAACCCAACACAGACCCAGAAGTTTCTCAAGTTTTCGTTCGAGATCATCCTCTCCCAATTTGCTGTCAAACAAAAACTTCTGCTGGTATCAATTACGCTTTATTGCCAACGCTACCAAATGCACCCAACCATGCCATTTCTGTTCACAAAATTCTAGCAACTCGAAAAATTAAAACGGCTCTGATCGCAGGCAGATGATAAAAGCCGAAACACACGTCGCCTCTATATGTAACCTAAGTCCTCAGCGACATGCTTCCTTGTACGTTTCGGTTCTACCACGTCGCCATCCGGTAGATTACCAGCCACAGGCTTCAAATTAGCCGCAGCCAACAACAGCATCATCAACACTTATAGCCGAAAAATCCTTACTCTCGATGTAGGCCTACGTAAAAATTTTGAGTGGCAATTTTACGTCGCTGATGTCGAGAAGCTAATAATCGGCGCAGATTTGTTAAGCTACTACGGCTTACTCGTCGACGTGGCCAAAAAGTCACTCGTCTATCCTCTCATATCATTAAAATCGCACGAGATAATTTACAACGTTAATTTTCCAACAACACAATCAATTGTCTGCTCAAATACACCCCAAAATTCAAGAACTCTTAATACAATACAAAGAAATCACTATAGACTAGGTTTGCCAAGCCCGTCAAACATTCGGTCCAACATCGAATCATTACTAAAGGCAACCCAATCGTATCAAAAGTTCGTCCGCTCTCCACCGAAAAACTGAGGGATGCCAGGAAAGAATTCGATTTCATGCTCAAACAAGGCATATGCAGGCCTTCCAACAGTTGCTGGTCCTCACCAGCAGATTACCGCAGACTCAATGCAATAACAATTCCGGACAGATATTCTATACCTTTAGTCCAAGATTTCGCCCATCATCTCCAAAATTGCACTATTTTTTCAACAATTGACCTCACCAAAGCATATAACCAAATTCCTGTCGAACCCGAAAACATTCCAAAAACTGCAATATGCAATTTGGACTCTTTGAGTTCCTTTGCATGAATTGCATGAACTTTCCAACGCTTCATACATTCCATTTTACAAGACATTCTCGTTGCTTCTAAATCAGATGCGGAACATATGGGGCACATAAAGCAGATATTTCAACACTTCTCCGAACATGGTCTAATCATTAACGTCGAAAAATGCAATTACCTTAAATCCAATGTCAAATACTTGGGCCATTTTATCTGTCCCGAGGGCATTAAGCCATCACCTGATAAAATAGAAGCCATGAAAAATTTTAAAATTCTTGAAACCATAAAACAATTACGGCGTTTCTTAGGAATGGTTAATTTCTACCGAAGATTCCTTCCAAAAGCTGAAGAGCACCAGTCTTAAACAATTATCTCATTGGCAGCAAAAAACAACGAATAACTCAACTAAAATCAATTGGAATCCACATTCCATAGCAGCTTTCGAGGCAATTAAATCTCAACTTTCGGAAGCTACTCTACTCGCTTTTCCCGACACCCAAGCCGACTTAGCACTTTTCGTAGACTCGTCGGACATCGCCACTGGAGCAGCTCTTCAATCTGAAAGTGATTGGAAGCCTTTAGGATTCTTCTAGGCTAAACTAAATTCAGCACGACATAAATACAGTACATACGATCGAGAACTTTTAGCTGTGTATAAAAGCATTAAATATTTCTGTCACTGACTAGAAGGCTGAAATTTTGCTCCTTTCACCGATCACAAGCTACTCATTTTCGCTTTCAAACAGAATCCTGACAAAACTTCACCAAGAAAACTCAGACACCTAGACTCCATTGGCCAATTCACCATCAACATTACGTAAAAACAACATCGTTGCAGGCATTCTTTCACGTATAGAAAAAATTCAGATACCTTGCTAGACTTCCAAGCTTAGCAATGCTCTGGATATGGATGAGAAATTTCAGGATCTTCTAAAAAATTCTTCATATCAATTCTCCCAAATTCCTCTAGTCGGAATCAACATCAATATCTACTGCGAAATTCCATCATTAGGCACACGATCTTACCTCCTGAAATCATTTCGCATTCTAATTTTCAAATCAATTCATGAGTTGGCACATCCTTCCAATCAATCCACCAACAAAGTGATAACCGCAAAATATTTCTGGCCTTCCATGAACAAGGACATCAAAAATTGGGCTAGAGCTTGCCCCCAAAGTCAGAAGAACAAAATTTCGCGACATGTCACAATTCCTTTCGGACAATTTTCTCCGGTCTCAAACAATACGATCCACTTAGATATTATAGGACCCGTTTTCTCCATCACAGAACTTCAGGTATTGCCTCACAATCATCAATAGTTACACCAGATGGCCCGAAGCAATTCTACTCACTAATAGTTCGGCTAAAACCTGCGCTAAAACACTTTGCCGAGAGTGGATAGCCCGCTTCGACGTCCCTTCCTCTATTATCAGAGATCAAGGAAAGCACTTCGAATGAAACCTCCTCAAAGAGTTAGCAAAAATTCTAGGTTGCTCGCGCCATCGCACAACAGCCTACCATTCTCAATCAAACTGCTTCACCGAAAGATGGCGCAAGATTCTAAAATTAACAATAATGTTACGCGGAGGCCTGAAGCGGAGGCGGTGAGAGTGGGACTCAGCCTTGGTCTACCCATTTCGAACCCACCTCGGTCCCATGGTTTCGGACTGGGTTGGACAACGGGGACAGGGGCTCTCTCTCTCTCTTTTTTTTCTCTTCTTCTTCAGGATTGCGACCAGTGAAAGCGAGTACAAGTGCACGGAGTTTTCAAAAGCGCCCTGTTCGCTTCTGGGACACCTTCAGCCTTGATGACCCGATCCCAGCATCACTCGAGCAGGTCCCGACGCTCGCACCCACCCGCGTCAAAGTTTCCCCGTAGATGTTCTCTGGGAAGGAACCGTGGTGGCACTATCTCAGGCATTACGACACGGTGGCGAAGACAAGCAGCTGGAGCGACAAGATGAGAGCCCTCTACCTCGTCCCGTTTCTTCGGGGCACCGCACTGTCCTTTTACGACAGAAGACGTCGTAAGACTCGTCGTCGTCTTCACGCTGAGTGAGGACGTCTGCCTCGGTTATGCTAAGCTGTGTGCTGCTTTCGACACGCGATTCAGCAATAGCGGTTGCCCACATAAAGATTCGGGGGTATGTGCAGGCACCGCGGGAAACGCTGCAGAAATTCGTTAACCGGGTGCAGGATTTCGCGGCCCTGGCGTTCGAGAATGACCCTGCTTCCACGCGACAGGCCGTAACGCTGGCTCAGCTGATCGACGGCATAGCGGACACAGAGACACAGCAGCGAGTACGAGACGATCTTCCCGGAACGGTCGAGGAAGCACTGGCTTTAGCCGAGAAGCCACGTCGACATATATGGGTGACAGCGGTTGACGTCCAGCCAGCGTCTCCTCCTCCCAGCAGCGCCATCACGGCGCGGCCAGCTCAAGCTAGGCCAAACACCGCTCCGAGTAGCCGTCGCACTCGGCCCCATCTCCTCCGCCTACCGTGGAAACCGGCGTAAAGGGAAGGATTAAGGTCTTCCTCGAAGGGCGGAAATTCGGGTTTGTCACGCGCGACGACAGCGGCGAAAACGTATTCCTGCACCGGACCGAAATACGAAACTTGCCGCGCAATGCTCCAGTAAAGCCGAGGGGACGGTGTCGAGGTCCAGTTCGACGTGGTGTGAACGAACCGAACACCGGCCGCTCGAAACGTGTCGTTGATAGTCCGTCCGCAAGCCCGGCGCCCTCCAGATCGCACGTGGCCCGTGAACGTCGCATGTGTTCCCCTGTCAGTCCCTTCCACTAGTCGAGGTGGTGGTACACCCTCACTAGACTACGGCAGCACGGATGATTTAAACGGGTCTCCGCCGATCTTCCGGGGTTACAGTTGGCGGATTGCGAAAGCCCCGGACTGGAAAGGAAAACCATTGCGAACACGGCTAAGAATACTAGAAATTGGCAGATCGACGGCGAAGTGAATGAAAGGGGCTGCGCAATTATCCTTGACACGGGGGCAAGCTACTCAATCGCGTACCCTTATATTCTAGAGGCGGGTGGCAAATGTGTTAAACTGCGACGGATTAATATGGTAATACAGAATGTCACCGGCGAGATCACACGCATGCGGAAGTCCCAGTGAGGGTGGGAAAACTTGCGGCGTGTCATCCCTTTCATTTCACGACGATTCACGATGAGTGCATCTTGAAGATGGACTTCTTCGCAGGACACGGGTGAACTTTGGACTTCAGCGGCGGATCTTTCATCATAGGTGGCGAGCGCATACGATTACATACGACGTCTCCGGTCAACAACGTCGCCCGTGCATACGCGGAAGTGGTCACACCCCCACAAGCTGATGCGTTGGTCCGTGTTAGCTGTCACGCATTACTGCAGGCGTCCGTCTTGGTGACTCCACTCGACGCGAACGACGGCGCACTGACGCTGGTCTTCACACTGACGGAATGTTCAGCAGGTATGGCTTGGGTGCGAATCTGCAATACCATCGACAAAGCGGCAATCATCCCTCCGAATACAACCATCGTACAGATGGAGGAAATCGAAGGCATTGTCGAGGGATCTAAGCGCGAGCGCGACGAAGCAGCTGGGGCCCTGCCTGAAAAATTAGTGGAACTCCTCGCCTCCTAGAAGCGAGATCTTAGCGCAACCCAGAGCACCCAACTTTTCAGGCTGTTGAAGAAGCATTCGGCCGCCTTCTCGCGCGGGAAACTGAACCTGGGAAGAACCAAAGCCCTGCGACACCGCCTGTTTGTTCGGCGTTGCGAAGCGGAGGGGATCTTGCAGGAAAAGAAGACATTAGGCGTCATCACGCCTAGTACAAGTCCCTGGAGTTCAATCCTGATGAAGAAGAAGGACGGGTTCCTCCGGTTCTGCATAGACTACTACAGCCCCAAATCGATTTGGCCCTGGATGCTCTGGGAAGGTCTACCTGGTTTACCAGATTTGCAGTCCGGCTACTGGCAGGTGGACGTGGACCAAATGACCGGGAGAAGACGGCTTTCACCATGGGCGACGGACTCTGGAAGTTCACCATAATGCTCTTCGGACTTACGAATGCGCCAGCGACCTTCTAACGCCTTATGGAACTAGTCATAGGAGGTATACCCTACACCATCTGCCTAGTCTATCTGGACGACATCATCGTGCACGGAGATTCCTTCGAAATGCTCCTCGAACACCTCGACGCCGCCCTTAACCGTCTGAAGCTGGCAAGACTGAAACTATTGCCGAAAAAATGCCAACTCTATCAGTGAAGAGTTAAGTTTCTGGGCCACGTACTTTCCGAGAAAGGACTCTCCGTCGATCCGAACAAGGTGGCAACCGTTCGGGACTGGCCCCGCCCGAAGAATAAAAAGGAAGTTCAGTCGTTTTTGGGTCTGTGCGCATACTACCGCAGATTTATACTGAGGTTCTCGGCGATCGCGAAACCCCTCACCGCCTTAACGGGGAGAAATGTCAGGTTCGAGAGTTCCTAACAATGCGAGGAATCTTCCTCTAGACTCAAGGAGTTGCTGACATCCGTCCCGATCCTGGGCCAGCCCTTACCCAGAGGGTATTTCATAGTAGGCACAGCACTGGGGTGCTGTACTATCACAAGTCCAAGACGGGCAGGGACGCGTCCGATGCCCAAATTTGCAACTCGATTGGATCGGACCATATAGAGAAGGATCGGACCGAAATAGAGAAGGCACTTACGGACGTCGTCCATCGGATAAGGAATCGGAGCGACAAACGAATGGTAGTGCACCAAGACCGTCTTGCATCGTACCGGAAATAGCAGGGGGTGAAGAGCGGACGGTCGTTTTACCTCGAGAAAAAAAACGGAACACTCCACCTGGCAAGAGTCGCGCACGAACTTACTTACTCACTTACCTTTTACGAATTGTTAGTTAACGAAATGGTACGGTACAAAAAAAATTGAAAAAATACCGAACAATACAAACAGTCAACGGTACTCATCCTTCGGGCTGTTGTCGCGGTCTTCGAGTCGAGCGAGTCGGGGCGCTCAGGACCAAATCTCCGCCGTTCCTGGACCAACTTGAGCTGGCCGTATTCGTCCTTTTCGGCGCGTCGCGGGCGGAAATGCCAAAGGCGAAGGCTGGTCAACGTCAAAAAAGAAGAAGCGACGCCACCGGACGAGACAGGACCTCCTACCGTGGTCCCTGGAATAAATCCCTGCCACCACCCCCGGCATCTTCGAACTCGAGCTGAGCACAGCTCTTCCCTCCGCGGGGGAATAGTGTTACGCGGAGGCCTGAAGCGGAGGCGGAGGGAGTGGGACTCAGCCTTGGTCTACCCGTTTCGAACCCACTTCGGTTTCGTGGTTTCGGACTGGGTTGGACAACGGGGGACAGGGGCTCTCTTTCTCTCTCTCTCTTCTTCTCTTCTTCTTCTGGATTGCGACCAGTGAAAGTGAGTACAAGTGCGCGGAGTTTTCAAAGAAGAGTTGTTTTTTTAAAAAGTTGTTTGGAGTTTTCAAAAAAGAGTTATTTTTTTCAGTGCGGAATTAAGTGTAGTGGAATTGAGATTTAGGGGAATCAAAGAAAGTGTGTACGAAGTAAGTTTAGCCCGTACCGACGAACAGAAACCGTGCTCCGGTAAGTACCGCCAACTTGTGGTTCAAAAAACTTGTGCCACCAAAAATACCGAGTCTCACATGACACATTTAGACCCTTTTTACGCAAAACCGCTTGACCACGACGTGGCGAGAATTCTTCTCGAATACTTGTAAAATCATTCTGTCCTACATTTTCGTCGCTTTTGCGTGGAGCCATGATCCGGCAGATCATCGACATTTTTTACTTCAGAATAGCGTTTCACCCACTTACTAACAAATGTCTTCGACTTCTCCGTAAGACATTTTCGGTCCTTTTGGATGGAAACACAAAAGCACGGCTTCGTAACGTGATGCGTACGCGGCACTCATGACGAAATACGTCCTTCTGTGACAAAGATCGGACGACAACTAAGGCTCCCTATAGAAAGCATCTCAGGGGAAGAGTCTCTCTGCAACGATTTCCAAGAAAAAGTTTCGCCGTACAAGCTCTTGTCAAACAGACTGTATCGCCATGGCTTTATTTAATCATTGGGTTGCCTAGTTTGGCACTCCTATCACCATCATAACTGATCAGGATACATAATGTGCGTCTAGGTTGTTCACTGCCCTAGCTCACATGGTTGGTGCACATCTTAATCCATAGTTCAATGGACTTATTGAACGATGGTACCACACCGTCAAAACTGCCCTCATGCGGTGCTCCTATTTCTTGGCCACAACTTTTACTATCAGTTCTCCTTGGTCTTCGTACCTTCTTCAAAGACGACCTCAACGCTACAGGAGCACAGCTTCTGTATGATACAGAACTTCTCATGCTGGATGAATTTTTCATCACTGAAGATCTGCATGCTAAACTTCTTTTTAGAAAAGTGCCGGGAATCCATGAGGAAAGTACGACCAACTCTAACTACAGCACCCCACACTAAATTTCGTTTCTTCACACCAAAGGATTTATACACGTGTTCTCACGACCCATCTTACTCAGTTTTTATTGTTGACATTAATGGCGCTGAAAAATCTCTGTCAATTGATCGTCTGAAACATGCTTTTATTGCATTTATTTTATTATTTATTGTCCTTCATCTGATTTGGACCGGCCACTCCACACGTACAAAAATAAGAAGAGAAAAGTATTGTTTCTTTCCTCCCTGATCTAGGATACTGAAGGGGAGTGGATGTGGCGGTCTTGGTTCCAATGAACCCAACGGCGACGCCAGCGCCAATAGTTCCATTCGTCACGAACGGAAGCAACTTTGAGCCCCACGTCAGACACCAGAGAAGTAGCTCGCTTTTTTCAAACCCCGGACGCATCACGTCACAGCTGTGACCAACTAACCAATTAGCTGTACAATTAGCTAGTTTAATAGACTCAATAATAAATATTTTTATTATTAATCCATCATTTTCTTTATTATGGGTGAGCCGTAATAGCTCCCATAAGACCGATTGAGTACGCGACTGATCAAAAGTACGCGACTGTCAAAAAGTATTGAATGAACTGATAATCTAGAATCCGCACGGCACATATACAAGTAATAAGGGTTCCACACTAATTTTTCGAGAGCAACAAAAAGCTCTAACGAACAGTATGTACTTCATTGTTCACTAGATTATGTAGAGATCCATCTAACCAGGATCATCTCCCGTGACAAGGAATGGGTCTTTAATGAGTAACGTAAGGCATTCCAAACAATGACTATCTAAAAATCAAACACCAAAACCAGCCTTATCCCTGAGAAAGGTTTTATTTTATGTTTGGAGGGATTGGAGTGATATAGTGCATTTCGAATTATTGGGACCTGAAGCAATAGATATTGCAGACTTTTATTACCTACAATTACAACGGCTGCATTTAGTCACCAGAAAAGGTGTAATACTCAATCATATATTACCGTGTGATATACAACAAAATTCAACCAGGAAACAATTATAGAATTACTGTGGGAAATTCTACCGCACCCACCGTACTCCCCAGACATCACAAGTCCGTACTATCTGACTTTCATTTGTTCAGGTCTCTCGAGCACTTCTTAAGCAATAAAAAAATTCAATTCTGTAACCAATATAAGTACTCATCTTCAGTACTATTTTACATCACGGACACCAGATTTCTACAAAAAAGAAATTGAACTATTGTAGCAGAAATTACAAAATGTTATTAATAAAGATGGAGACAACATGATGGATTAAAGGATAAAGAAGTTGTTTTTCCAGCAAATATTACAGGTGCAAAATAATTGATTATTTACATGTATTAATTGAAAATTTATGGCTGTTAGAGATTTCCCACTCAGTCGTTTTCCTCTTAATCGTAAGCTATATGTATGCCACCTTAACTTAATTATCCCAATGTTCGAAAAAGCTCAAAAAGGCTCATTTAGAAAAGCTCTTAAATTATGAACTTTTGATGTCAAAGAAGGACAACAGGTATTGTTTCCAATAAAAATGACCAGATGATCAACTTTACGGCCGATAATCTAAATAAATACTTTGCAACACCCATACAAGACCTTTCATCTATCGACATACCCAAAATTATTCGCAGGGATATGAGTCAAACATTTAACATCATTTGTGTGTCCGAAATCAATGCTGTTCTATCTGTTGGCTCTTTTAAATCCTTTGCAGTTGGATTAGAATTGATATGTCCCAAGTTTCTGAAAATAATCCTAGCCGATGTTTCGTCATATTTAACACACATTTTTAATTATATTTTAATCATGTCTTACGACCTCTACTTATTTTGACGCTTGGAAACTAGCTAAAATAAAACCTATCGAAGATTTCTAACGCATTTCAGGCATTTAACTTTAGACCAATATGTATCTTATCATCCCTGTCCAAAGTCTTGGAAGGACTAATTGTTTAGCAGATTAGATTAATGTTTTAATGGAAGCCAACAACTTGCCCTCTCCGAATGAAAATGGCTTTTGGAAGTCTCATAACACTCTTACTGTTCTTCTGAATGTGATAAAAGATACTAGGCGGGAGATTGATTCTGATAGAGCCAGGTTGCTTATTTTGCTTGCTTTCGAAGGCTTTTGAAGCAATTGATTTGATTTCTCGACAATCCCCCAGTGGATTTAATACGAAATTATTTTGCAAACCACTCTCAATGCGTGCAGGTTGATGGCTGCGTTTCTAGTGGGGTGCCAAATTAGTGGGAGGAATTTTACAAGGATCTATTTTTAGCCCACTTATTTTTATTTATATTGATCTCATGTTCCTGAATTTGAAGCGTAAAACAATAATTTAGGCTGATAATGTTCAATTATACTTATCAGCGCCTAGTATATCTGTAATATTACTGTTGATTTTGTTTGCGTATGTCGGCGCTTTATGTGCCATGAAAATTCTGAAAAGACACAAGCAATTATTATACAAAAAGAATATAATTGTCAGCATTAAGTCCTATTAAATTAAATGACATCCTGGTGTCATTTTCCACTGGTCAGAAGCTTGGGTATTATCATTATATATACATCATTATCTAACTTAGTGAGTTCATGTAAATATCTTTTCTAGCAAATTATACGGACTTGCCAGGTAGAGGTCTTTTCTCTCGAAATTTAACCATTAGAAGACATCTAGTAATAAATATATAATGTGGCTAATAAATTACTGTATCTTTTTATTCTGACATGGATGCTACAAGTTACACGCCTTCAATACTTGTGTACGTTTTATGCTTCGCCTGCCACTTGGTATATATTTTAAGCAACACCTTGACTTACATATGTACGTTCACTTTATAATGTTATAATATAGGTTACTATTAACAGGAAATATAAAAAAAAATAATCTTAATAATTTAAACTAAATTTATGGTAATTATCTATCGTTACAAGGTGTTTTATTTTTTTTTGTGTTCTTCAACCTATAGTCATGAAATTAAATTGTTTCGAGACGATTTATTATTTATTATGCTTATTAATGTATGTGGTTTTAACCTAAGAAAATGTTTAATGGCATACGCCTCCTGTTACGGCATACGGATATGCCTTTTTACTTGTAATTTTTTTGTGGTCCAGTATTACATTAAGTGTTGTTTTATTTTGTTGTGATTCTTTCGTCGTCTGCCTCTTATAGAGTTTAAATTGTTAGTTTGTAATTTGATGATTGTTCTATTGGTTTTTTTTAAACTTTTTGTTTTTTTTTCTTTTTTTGTTTTTCGGACTTTGGGATTTATACGCTTAATGCGATGATCGAAATGAGTAGCTAGTAACTGATTGCATAATGGTGTATTATGTGTTTTTTCGCAGTAACCGGACCCTTATTCTTGTAGTTTTACTTAGACTCACTTAACGTCTGCAGGTCATGGTTGTAATATAATACTTAATTACTTGCGTCGACTCTTTAGAGTACTTTGTAAAGACGGGTCTATTGTGAATAGAGTGATATACTGGCTGTTGGTAGGTAATAATTATTTAATTCTGAACTGCAGATGTTATGGGAGGATGGTAAGTTCTTCAGTTTTGAAATAGCATCCCTGTTATAGGTTTATTATGCCTGTGATGGAGTTGTTAAGTATGAAATTATTATCCCAAATTTTGGAGTTTTCGTAATTTACATGATTCATATATGGTTTTAACATGTTTAAGTAGTTCTAATTTGCATATACTGTGGGTGGAGTAAGAGTTAAAAATCGAATCTATAACTTGGCGTAAGGAGGTCTAGCGTTCTCGCTGTAGGTAAACAACTATATATTCCGAAGAGGGTTTAAAGTAGATGAAAGAGGAGTTTATTAGGTTGAAAAGCGGAATGGTTTTAAGTAATTGATATGATTTTTTGAATGGTAGCAGGATTTCTAGTTCGAATATTACATTAGTGTTATCTACGGCGGTGCTAAATTGACTCATTTAATATAGTTTTAAAACGTTATTTCCTTTGTTACCTACGGGCAGTATGAGGATATCAGAATGTATTCGTGCTTTACGTCAATTATAAAGTTAATTAGCAAATTTTGTGCACTTGGATGTCATACAAGTGCGGTGAAAAATCTGTAGTTTCGTATTCAAGGGTTCTTGTTTGGTCCGATGAGACATCTAAGCAATGGCCTACTTATTCAAGAAGCTAAATTTGGCTAACCACTTAAAACATAAGTCCTCAGTAATAATAAACATTGTATCCCTTATGGAACTTGAGGATACATTAAAGAAATTTTGGGACTTGGAAAATCCTGACAAAATCCACCTGCATATGTCTGACGACAATGAACATTGCGAATTCCATTTCACTCGTACAATTCACTTCCAATGATGGAAACTACACAGTTAAAACGCTGCTCAAAAATAATGTAAAACAGGGAGATTCCAAAAAGAAAGCACTAGCACGATTTTTACAAATTGAAAAAAAAAGTTCTTTCGAACAAAACACTCGAAATTTATCATAGAATATATTAATCCCTGTTATAACCACAGACGATGACGGATTTTACCTTACCTCATCAAGCAGTAAAGAAAGTCTTTAGATAGAAACTGTTTTATTATATAAATTTGTCTTATAAGATTAATTTCAGATTTTATTTCACGTCTTAGGACTTAATTTATACAACTAATTGATATTTTCTTGAACACCGAATTTATCCCAAATTTGCTGGTAGAATTTGGCTCAAAACCTAATTCCGGGAACGAAAACCTAATTCCGGGAATTCAGAAATGGGTGATATCTCCCAAAAATACACTTTTGCATTCAAAAATAATAAAAAAGTAGTGCATTTATGAATTTATTTAAGTAGATAATACTAAAAAGATATATTTTTTTTTCGCATAATTACATATATTGAACTTATATTTCTCAATAAAACTCAAATAAATAATTTGAATTAAACCCTTCTTAAATGAACAAGCCTTTTCCGTAAAGATGAGCAAAAATAAAATTCAAATCGACATTACCTACATATTAATAATACAAATACAGATATAAATACTTAATAAAAGAATGTAACAAATGGCGATTTAGGCTCGCAAAACCGGGGAAAAGCAACTTTTTCACAATCGCAGACTTAAAAAGCGGATTTCACCAAATACCTCTCAGAGAATCTAACACTGAGAAAACGGCCTTCTCAGTCAATAATGGGAAATACAAATTTATCCGCCTACATTTTGGACCGTCATTTTCCGACGACATCCTGCAAGTGCTCATAGGGAAAATGTGTTATGTTTATATCAATGATAAAATCATATTCGCACAATCCGAAACAGATCACTTCAAAACCCTAAAAAAGTGTTTAAAACTCTCGAAACCGCGAACATGTAAATTTCTCCAGCAACAAGTTGAGTTTCTTTGATTCGTAGTATAAAGAGAAGAGGTTAGAACAAATCCTAAAAAGGTGGAAGCAATAATCAAGCTAAGTTCATTCCTTGGAATGTCAGGCTATTATCGCCATTTCATAAAGGTCTACACGAATCTTGCGAAGCCCCTGACATCCTTTTTAAGAGAGGAAGATGGACACGTGTCCAAAAACATCTCCAGAAATAAAACCATTCATCGCCACGAAGGAGACAATTAAAAAAATTAAAATGTCACTGGTATCAGAAAATGTTATTCTTATTCTTATTCTTATACGCCACCCAGACTTCAAAAAATAATTCGAGCAAAGTCGAAGAGAATTATCCCACCATTGGAAAAGAAATGCTTGCAATTATTTGGACTTTAAATTCTCTACGAATTTACCTCTATGGCGCCAGGAAGGTAAAAATCCATCATCAGTCTCTTACGTACCCCATCAGTAATAAAAACACCAATTGCAAGATGAAACAATGGAAAGCTATCCCTGAAGAACATAATTACTAACTCAAACATAAACCTGGTAAAACGAACATACTAGTCGATGCCCTATCAAGAACCCCTTAGAAACACATGTCAATCCACTGACCCAACACATTAATTAGAGTTCATAAATTGATTAAAGTATAAAATTTGCCCGAGCAAAAATAAAATCTAGGTCAATAGAGGACATTAACTGTCCTCTATGAGAAATCCTATTATTGATAACGAGAACGCATAAAACTCTGCCTCGATGATTTCTATGATGAAGTACAGATTAAACGTATAAATTTTAAAAACACTAACTTACAAAAATGAATTAAACGGACAAGTAGAACGCTTCCACTCAATGCTATCTAACATAATGCGGTGGAACGTTCATTTGAAAAACTCCTGGAACGAGCTGTAAATGAGTACAATTTTACCATTCATTATACAACTGGAGGAAACCCAGTCGACCTCTTCTACGAACGAGACCCTAGAGTTGGTCCCAAAATTTTCGAACAAACTCGCTCAAGCAATATCGACAAAGTGAAACAAAGACAACAATGGGACATTCAATACCATAACGAAAAAAGGAAACCTAAAAAAACTATGAAATTGGGGAGACAATATATGTCAAACATAACAAAAGATTAGGATCAAAATTAACCGTCAGATATGAGCCGCTCAGTTGCAATCATCGATTAACCCCAATTTTTGATTTTTTTTTTAAATTCTAATGTCAAATCAATTGATTGACTTCTAACCTTTTATATTTAAAACAAATTTCCCTAAGAATTAGGTTTAACATTACTAAAGAGCAAAATTCTTTGGTCCATCGAATAATAAACAATTTATTTCAGAAGTCAATATTATTAACTCCATACTCTAAAGAAAACCGTTGCAAAAATACAATTCAAACAAATATAAGATTTAATGATACTAAGGCAGTCTCTATTGTAACGGTATATACGAGTTAGAAGGTAGCTGTTTAATGTTGTCTCGTCATAAAAATTTAAAATAATTAATCAGTTTCAGCTCAGATGTCAAAAAAACAAGTACTTGAGAATTAAAATTAATAAAATTATTAAAAAATTATTTCAATTTTAGCGTAAGTTATTTTAAAAAAGAAAAAAAGTATATTCTTGTTTCACGATGGGTGAGATTTATAATAATTATTTAAGTGTAGAAAATGATGAATCTGACGGGTCTTCAATAGGATTAATTGCCAGAAGACTCAGCTCTCGCAAATGTTTACGTATTTGATTTTAACGATTGGAAGGAAAATAAATTGTAATTATGCTAAGTCGAATCGAAATATCCGAACTTATCGCGAAATTCGACCAAGACGGTTCAGTTGCTGATCGAGCAGTCCCTGTACGTCGCAGAAATGCGCGGTCAAATGACAATATTGTTGCTGTTGCTGAAAGTGTGGCTGAAATCCCAAACCTCTCGATTCCTCGTCGTGCACAAGCAGTTGGCCTTTCTGCGACCTCAACTTGGCAAATTTTACGGAAAGACTTGGACATGCACCTGTATAAGATCCAATTGACGTAAGAACTGAAGATCCAAGACCGCCAAGCTCGTCGTATGTTCGCTGATTGGGCTCCGTGAATAAGCAAAATTGCCGCATTTGGGGAGAGAGCAATCCACACCAATATCAAGAGCCTCCATTGCATCCCTAGAAACTTACTGTTTGGTGTGGATTTTGGTCAGGCGGCGTCATTGGGCCGTACATATTCCGAAACGAGAATGCCCAGACGGTGACTGTCAATGGCGACCGATATCGGGTCATAATAATTGACTTTTTGTGGTCTCAATTGGATGACCTGGACAACATGTTCGCTGATTGGGCTCCGTGAATAAGCAAAATTGCCGCATTTGGGGAGAGAGCAATCCACACCAATATCAAGAGCCTCCATTGCATCCCTAGAAACTTACTGTTTGGTGTGGATTTTGGTCAGGCGGCGTCATTGGGCCGTTCATATTCCGAAACGAGAATGCCTAGACGGTGACTGTCAATGGCGACCGATATCGGGTTATGATAATTGACTTTTTGTGGTCTCAATTGGATTACCTGGACAACATGTGGTTCCAAAAAACGGCGCAACGTGTCACACATCGGTTGTTACATTGGAATTGTTGCAAGAAAAGTTTCCAGAACGCGTTATTTCCAGAAGAGGCGATGTGGAATGGCCGCCAAGATCGTTCGATTTAACGCCCTTAGACTTTTTTCTCTGGGGCTACGTTAAGTCGCTCGCTTATAGCAACAAACCAACAACAATTGACCAACCGGAGAACAACATCATTCAAACCATTGGTGAGGTCCAGCCCGACTTGTGCAACAGAGTCATACAAAAGTGGACCTCTCGAATCGAGTCCTGTAAACGAAGCCGCGGAAGGCATTTGAATGATATCATTTTTAATACATAATGGTATTGAATGTACTTTAATACGCAATAAAGGTTTCCGTCATATTTCGCACACAACTCTTCTTATTCAATTTTAAAGTTTAGACACGCTTAATCAAAAATCCTGTAGATATAATATGCCGATGTCGTCAAAAAAATAACGTCTGATGAAAGAAAAGGCACTACGGAGGCATTTTGTAATTTAGATAGTCAAGTTGAACAAGGCATATTTTTAAGAAGTTGTAATGCCAGGATGTCGTTCTGTTACATAATTTTTCGAACAAACCAAAGAAATGATATTTCTGTTTGCAAAAAATGTTTTAAGGATACTTACCCGGTAAGTGATGGACAATTATACGACTGTTGTACTAAAGAGCAAGATTCGTCTTTGATTGATCATCGCGGTCGTCATGTTTCAGAAAATGAAATTGATGACACGCATAAATCATATCAACTCATTTCCCGCTTACAATAGTTACTACACAAGAGCTCATAATACAAGACGAAAATATTTAAACCCTGATCTAAGTATTAAGAAAATGTACGAACAAAATGTGAAAGTAGGCATAGTACTGGTAAAAGAAAAATATTACTACAAGGTATTCTCCACAAAATTCGATTTACACTCTAAGCAACGATCTAAAGACACCTGTCAAACATGTGATTCTTTGCAAATACAAATTAATACTTCGGATAGTGAGGGAATCTGAAAGGCAGAAAAGGATTTACACTTAAAAGAGGTCGAACTGGCTCGTAATCATATGGCTGCAGATCGAATGGCAACATCGAAAGAAATGTATGTATTTTCCTTTGACTTGGAAAAGCTTTAGCTTTTCCCAAACTACATCGATAGCATATTGTAAGTGAAACTACGTTTATAATTTAGGTTGCTATGATTTTAATAAAAATGTAAGCCACATGTTCGTTTGGCCTGAAGCCGAAGGATCTCGCAGATCTTAGAAAATTTCGTCATGCATATTAAAATTTGTAAAAATTTTTACTAAAACCTTCAGAAAAATAATAACCTACTCAGATTCATACACCGGATAAAATAGAAATATTAAAACTACCTTAAGTTTATCTAAATTAGTTCAAAATACAGAAATAAGAGCTGAATCAATTGAGATGAAATTTTTGACAAGTGGATATAGCTATTTACCAAATAATTCAAATTTTGCAATTATCGAGACACATGCAAAAAATACAAAACATTTTTTCACCCGATGATTGGTTTGGTATAATTAAAACCTGTAAAAAGGTTTCATGTAGTTCAAATGACTCACAAGGACATTTTCTCTACGAAATCTTTAGAAATTTCTATAACACACAGAAAAGCCACAGTTGTAGAATTACCAGTAAATTGGCTAAAAATCCACTAGATAAAATTATAAAGGTCCAAATCCTGCATCATACAATTTAAATATGACTTTAAGAACGATTCAGAATTTCACGTCCTTAACATAAAAAAAATTGTAACAGGCAGACAACTAGGCCTGAAAAATGTAGACCAACTGTTGTTATATCCCACAGGTAGAACTGTGACAAGAGAAAAGAGATATGATGGACCTATTGAAATTCATTCCTCCTATTAAAAATGAATATTACAGAAACTTACGAACAAATCGATTTAATGAGACCTCAAAAAAATGTGACGAAGAAAATATTATTTATGTGTCTAATGATTATATTTAAACTAATATTATTATTATATATAATTGTAAGAGTTACTGATCATTCAATATTCATATTTTCTAAAAATCTTGAATAAGAAATATGAGGTAATGAAGTTTTTCTATAATAAAAAAATTTTAAGATTAAATTTGATGTAATTTTCTTTTTAACATTGCACTTACCAAATCGATCAACTCCTTTCAAAAATTATCATCATCATGCAAAAATTATAATAATAGGAACGGTTACTTCTTGGACATGCTATCTTAAGCTTTTTATATATCGTTAGGTGGAAACTATATTTGCAGTAATATATTCTACAATGCTTATTTGAATTTATATTTTAAGAGTAATTTTTATTAGATATAATTTTCTTTTATTATTTTATCACTTTTCTCCATTTTTTGCTTGGGGGTTAATCGATTTGGCAAGTGAGCGGCTCATATATCAAAGAAATATTTAGAGAAAATCGTAATACAACTTTTCTCATAGAATTCAGCAAGGTTATTCATAAAACCCACATAAGAAATTGTATTTTTCATTTCAGATATGTCTTCCGCTTGATCAGAAGGAAAGTCCAAATTTTGGATTACTCCAATTCGCAAATTATAGCCATAAACAAGGGAACTGCAGGGATTCAAGAAGATCATTTTAAACCCGTTCATATCATTGATTTAAGATGTCATAAGACATTTATATCCGAAATTTTCTCACTCCTAGAAAACAAAATTCTCAAGAATTACACCCTTACCTCTTCCACGAAGCAACAGATAAGTAACGTTTTGTCAAAGGCAAGTTATTATTAACGAGTTGTATTATAATGAGAGAATAAATACTATTACAAATATAACGAATGAAATAATAAATCGAATGAAGTTCCTGTATGTTTTATAGAGAACAGCACTATATGAGCGCATGTTTTGTTTGAAATCTCAAAATTAGACTTAACTAACTTCAATTCCTGGCTTAACTTGTTTAGTACTTACTTAACCTTTGTGCTATTTTTCGAATTGCATTTCACATTTTGTACTATCCTAAAGCAATTGTTTGTCGCTTTTAATATTATTTCGAATAGAATATCTGATTACACCTGTTCTAGCTCGACGCAAGCATACGTTGGTAACGATATTACATAAAGCTTACCGCCAGTGAAGTCAAAGGAATTAATTTTCTTCAAATGTTGTGCCTGTCCACTCTTACCCTTTGCAACCTTGAAACAAAGGTAGTGTCATCAAGTTTTTCCACGAAGTTCTTCATATATAAACAATTTTTGCCACAAAGTGAGCCTCTATTATAACACAACAATGCATAAGCGAAGAGATAAGAATTATTATTTTGATCAATTGTGACAATAATGCTTAATTTGTAATTGATTTTTCTCATTTTACTACTTTTGGTATCTCAAGCCAATCAACCTCAATAACCTCAATAAGTACGAAGAAAGACCATCATTTTCAGTTTTATGTTTCTATGTACGAAAATGGTTTGAAAAGTCCATGAAAAAAATGAAAAGTACTTGTTCCAATAGATAAGTTGTTCTGTGGTGGAACCACCAAGAAAATGTTCCAATAGAAAAAATAGATTGTATAAAAAAGTTATCTTTAATTCAGTCTTTCCTGTACGGAACGAACGCGCAAACAACAATTCCAGATAATCTAAGGAAGATTATAGAGAGCGAATCATTGGATGCTAAAAAAGGTGTGTAGCGGAAATAAAAGAATGTGTAGTTGTGATTCAATTTCCCTCCTTTATTGACAACTCCAAGTGAACACACATTCGCTTACCCCCTAAATTAAAAGGAACTAATTCTAATCACTAATTTTCTAAACCGATATAGAAATCATCCGAATCAGTGTCGGGTTCTATTTCTAGGTCCGGATTTTACAGTTTGAGTTATTGTAGTTAAAACTCTATTTACTATTCTTATTTAACAAAAAATGTAAATTTATCACTTCATTTATTATTTCAAGAAAATTTCATTTATATTAAGTTTTGTTGCTCTATCAAATTACTTCTATCTTCAAATTAAATATTGCTGCAAAAAATAATTCCAAGTTCAATGTTCAGAAAGAATTAAAATTTCTATCACGAATTAAATATTTTACCGCTAATTGTTAATTTGCTAATTTTCTGACCTTGCAAAGAATTTGAAATTCTATATGCGGACTTGATTGCGACGGCTGCTGAAAAACGAAACGAGGCCGAGTACTTATTTTCGTCCCCTTTTATACATTTCAATTGACCGCAAATGAGTTTTCAATTGACCGGAAATGCTCAATTTACTTGATTTTGCTAGTTGTTCTTAATTAACCTTGCACATTTTGGGACCCGTTCTGATAGCGCATAAAAAACTCTACTTGTTAGCATATAAATCACGCTAAACAGAATTAAATCTTTGAGATAATGATTAAAAAATTAATTTGCTATAACATGGTCTAAATTCTGCCATTTTTGTTAAGCGAAGGTGATAATCATATTCCTCTCTCTTTCTTGCCGCATCGTTTGCTATCTCTTTCCCACTTATGGCACTTATTGGAAATTTTTAAAAAAACCTTAATATTTAATTACCTGGTGGATTAATTGCAAATCTGGTAACGCCAGTGTATTCACCGTCGCGAATTACCCTAAAGTGAGCTGTCGGGTCAGTTCAAGACAAAAAATTTGATGGATGAGGTCAATTCAAAGTGAGTCGCGCGCGTGTGTTATAGTGAATTTTATGGATGGCACAACAGCAAAAATGGGAAGTATACAATTAAGAAGGTTATTCTTAGTGCTGTTAAATGTTTTATGTGGACAAAATTGAATTCAAAAAAAGTTTGCGTCCAAATCCTTCGATCTAAAACGTCAAAGTGGGATTATATTCCGGGAATTACACTTTCGTTATAAAAAATATATATTATATGTTACGTAATTGTGTACAAAATGTGTTAGTCGATTGTTTTATGTTCGTGGAGCATGAATGTTTCGTGTCTTTGATGTATAATGCGAACATTGAATTAGTCCTGTGTTGTTGTTGCCTTGGTTTGTCCTCTTTTATCTATTCAAGGGGCTACTATATTGGAGTACCTGTGCAGACCCAGGTATGAGATACTTGCTTTTGTAATTAAGAACTAACTTTTTAATATTCATTTATTTTCAGGTGTGTCTGAACACCCTTAGTAAAAAATATCGGGATAAACCATTTTTATCCCTTTCGAATAATAGGATTGATCCAGTTCCGAAAAATGGGCATTCGTTATCGCAGTTACATCCTCGTTTAAATAAAATCTCTTTCCCGCCAGGCATTTTTTCATGTTGGGAAACAAATAGTAGTCCGAGGGATCCAAATCTGGAGAGTAAGGGGGATATGGAACAAGCTGATACCCTAAATCCACCAATTTCGCGACCACAATTCCAAACAAATGATGATTCGCGATGGTAGATGTCTTTTTTGTGGAACAATCATGGACGTTTTTCTTGCAGCTTGGTTTTCAAGCGGTCCAATAACGATGCGTAATATAAACCTATAATAGTTTTACCATTTTCCAAATAGTCGACGTAGATTATTCCTTGGAAATCCCAAAAAACAGTCGCCATAATCTTCCCATTACACGATTCATCAATTTTTTGAAAAGCACTAGAATTATACGATTCAAACGCTAAACAGAGAGTAATAAACCAATATGGCTGAAATTTGATGTGAGTTCCTGGATGGATGCTACGAACTGAAAATAACCTCGGTCCGTATCTCTCTGATTATACACGAACTTTTCAAACCATCCTCGTATTCTATGCCATGTACTCGTAATAAATTTAATATTGTGTTCAAAACTAAACTCGAATGGCCAGCTTAAATAAATCTGATCTTATATCTCTAGCAAAATTACATGTTAATGTATTTTGTGAATGTTAAAATCGCTATCGACGTCGATGATGATCAATTTATATTAAAACAAATAATTTTCGTTGACAATTTCTTACTGCTGACATCAGATAAGGATACCGTTATAGGTAAATCAGACCACTTACGTGTTAAGCAAAATAAACGCAATTTTTCATTTTAATAATTCATATTCAAATAATTTAAAGGGATAATTGAAGAGAAGCGTTAAAATGTTTAAAAGTGCTGCTGTTATTCTTAATAAGTATATCTGTAGTCCAAGTTAAGCTTTGGCTTAGAATAAATAAGTTCGGTAAAGACAAGATTTGTCTTTTTTTTTAAGTCCGGAAAAATTAATTTATTAACTTACACAATTCTTACATATTTCACAACATCCAGTAAAGTAACCAACAACTAAATAATAACTTAGCACAGCGATACGGCTTGGCAAATGATTTCTTTGCAGGAATCAACTGCAGCTGCCTGCCGACTGATACGCTGTAAGTGATAACCCAGGCGCTACCTCATCTCGTCTGTATAGCGGTCTTTCCTTTGTTGCTGGTGTCGGGCTTGAAAAAGATGTCAGCGATAGATGTACATAGGTACGGACAAATTGAGCCAGCTAACTCTGTTGCGACAAAGCAGCGTCCCAAACTCGGTCTGGCTGGCGAGATTGGACCACAATTTCATGTAATACACTGCAGAATTTAAGGCGTTTGGACCCTCATGATTTCCAGCCTTTTGCACGTTATACCTATCGTTGCACTTCACTAAACTAACTTCGTAGGGACCCAGAAATTCCGGAAAACCTTTTTCCAGGTAAGGCCCACAATTTTGTAAAACGACCTTTAATTTGTCGGCTGTTTTCGGTATGTAATAATGGCATAACAGAGTTTCTACCTTTCACGAATTTATCTGTCCACACTCATGAACACTAATGCCTTTTTGCAGGGACTTTGGTATAACTAGCACGTGATTAACGTCAAAGAATTTGTATAAGACATCGCTTCTTACAGGAAATCTTAAGCTCGTAAGGAATATTACTGCCGCGTTTTTGTGCTCTTAAAGCTCAGATAATTAGCAAGATGGAACTTCCCAGTATGTGAATACTTTTGTAATAGGCACGCCCCATATTCAACTTTGCTAGTAGCCGCGTGAAACTGTGTCTCTAACTTTAGATTAAAACGTTAAAGAATAGGATCAGACGAAAGCCGTTCTTTCAAGAGTTTGAAAGTTTCATACAAAGGATTGATCTGACCTTTTGTTCGACTTATTACTTTTCAAGCGACTTTTTCCGTCACAAAATATTTACTAATTACAACTTTAATTTCTGGTCCAAATTAATTTCTAACTGAATTCAACGATAACAGCATTTCCCAAACCCGTCCGATGAAACCAAAGCCGAATTATTGGAATTAAAAAATTTCAGCTTACATTACGCAGATTCCAAAAACATATAAATTTTATATAATTTTTTGCAAAAGTAATTAAAATAATTTTATGCGCTCTCTTTAAAACATGCGGAGAATGTTAAACGCAAAGAGGCAGGTCTTTGGAGGATTGCAGAGAACTCTAAAGAGAACGAACTAAACAGCATTAAAATTCCTCAATTTTGGGAAAAGGCACCAGCGGTATGGTTCATCGCCGCGGCAGCACAGTTTACAGTTAAAAAAATTACCTAAGATTCCAAGTTCACGTACTTGATTGTATCCGTCCGTCCCAGTGGACGCAATCAATTCAGTCATCGATATCCCAAAAAACCCCTCTGATAGTAACAAATACGTAACGCTCAAAGAACCGCTTTTGAGAGTAATTGCACTCTTCAGAAGACCTTGGCGACTTATATATATAGTCACATGAAAAATATCGCCGGGTATATTTCGATCATAGGGGAAAATTTAACTCAATCGTTATGGGAGGGAAAGCTTCCACCCTTTTTAACAATACTTTTAGCTGTAGTCACCGAAAAAGATTCCACAAACAAACTAGAGCTGGCTGGGTTAGACAAACGATGAATTGAAGAAGTTGTCAATGGCCGTCAGCAAGATTTCTATTTGAAAACGTACATAAGTCTCATAGCCCATTCGGTAGACTGACGACCCTTCACATTCCCTTTCATAATAACGAATGTTAACAGACCAATAATAGATGCTGGTTTTTTGGCAAAATATCGCCTCCTCGTCGACATAAAACGCAAGGTGCTTATTTGCTCTACTCGACGCGATAACCATACCCGAACGCTACCACATACCATACATACAAAACTTTGCACCCAGCTGAAGCGATGTACAGTTTTTTAAAGACAGACCTCATCTGGGCATATCATCCAATACCAGTTACCTCAACGATGTCCACGACAATTACAACATCTTTTGGAATATTTGAATTTAAACGTATGATATGCGGTGTTCGAAATGGGCCTCAAACGTTTCAACGTTTTATGAGCCAGGTCACAAGAGGATTAAGAGTGTTCGTATATCTGGACGACATTTCAGTTGTGAGTAAGAATCACGAGGAACATATTACTCATCTGCAGCGTCTGTCGGACTTCGGAATAATTATCAAAACATCCAAATATGTTTTCGGAGTAGGCAAACTTGGTTTTTTAAGTCACCAGATCGACCAGCATGGAATTCGGACCTCGGAAGACCGCGTGAAGGCCGTCACGAATTATACTACGCTTACTAATATATGTCAATTCCAACGCTGTTGAATGGTTAACTGTTACCACAGATTCATAAAAGGCCTACGGCATTTATCATGCTCCTTCATTCAGCACATAAAGTTAATCAGCAGCTTAACAAAGTAATCAACAATTTCACTTGGCCCGGACTCTTTCTACCGCAACACTGCATGTCCATTCACTAGAAGGAGCACAGATGCGACTCGCGCGTCAAATATGGTTATTGACGCCATTCTAGAACAACTAGCTAACAGAGAGTGGGAGACCATGGGGTTTTATTCAAAAAAACAGAATCCCAACCGAAACAAAATATTCAGCTTTTGCCCAGAAGCTGCTCGCCACATACATGACAGTAAAGCACTTCAGATATCATCAGAATGGCGGATACCGCTGTTCGTAGAGATTTCACTAGTTGAGCTGTTTCCTTATTCACGGTGGACGGCGGAAGACATCCCCCCAAAAATACCCGGAAGTATATTTTTTCAGACTTCAGAAATATATTTTCAGAATAATAAGTTTGCTATAGATAACTAGGAGGAAATAAGTTGATGACTTGATTATAATAATTTTTTAATATTTCACCTCGACGGGATTTAAAATATCAGTAGTGAAACAAAAAAAGCACGGTAGTTTTAACTATAATATGGATTTTTATTGTTTTGAATGATATTCTTATGTATCATTAATATCTTCATATTTAAAAATGAGCTCCAAAATTCATTAATAAAAAATATTGTTTTAAAAATACTAAGGCGCTAATGTAAAATGTAATATATTATATATTTCTTATTCTACTTTCTAACGGTGTTCCGCTTTAAAGGAAAGTTTACCCGGGAAAATAATTTGGCGGGTAAATCTGACAAAGTCGATGAAAACAGCTCTTACAGTGCAAATATTAAAATATTGGTGAAAAGAGTGGTAAAAATCAAGAGGGGCATTTGTCTCGAAAAGTTTTATTTTGTAACTATGTGTCGGTTGTCGGCAAATTTTATTTATTTATTTATTTTTATTTATTTATTTATTTTTTTTTATTTATCTGATTTATAGTATTTAACCTGAAAAGACTTTAGGTTCAGTTTGTTTCCCCATTTCTCTAGTTGAGGTTCCATTAATCTATTTGTTTGCCAAAATTTAGTAAAGTTCAATCAGCCCATTAGTCTTAATTAATTAGTATTAGCTTCCGTTTGTCAGCCCGTTTATTTGTAAAAATTTAGGTAGGTTCTCACAGTTGGCTTGTGGGTAAGTACTTAACTAGGGTTCTTTCAGTTTTTGATTTAGCTTTGTTTATCCATTGTTAAAGTTAGAGTAGAGGTTCTGTTTGTCGATCTGTTTGTTTCGGAAATCTTATTACAGTTTAGGCACTTCACACCCACCCGCTTGGGTACACTGCTGAAATCATATTTGAATTTTATTTCTTCAATGTACTGAACAAATTAACCTTACAATAAACATTGTCTAAATCTTGTATCCTCGAAAGCTTGGAGTTTTCAGTATACTCTGCGGTACCACCTTGACGTGGCAAGGGAGCTTATAACACGTTTTCATTATTATATAATATCTAGTACGAAGTATAAGCACACATGTTTCGCTACAATGTGTAAACTAAGAGTACCGCATAGTACTGAATAAAAAAAACCATTTTATAATCGAAGAATTTTTATTAAGTTCCTTGATGAGGATCACAAAACACCCTGGAAGGAAATATAACAAAGAAGAGCAAATTTCTTGCAATCGCATCTTAAGCCAATTCTCCATCCAATTTTCGATCTAACAAAATACGTAAACAAACCAACATGGGAGATATACATGCTATCACTTTTAACGTCTCCCAATTTTAGGGGAAAAGCTGTTGCGAAGTATACCTTTCTTTTTCGCGCATCGACCATTTTTACTTACAATTTTTACACTGTCCATGAATAAAATTCTTACGCTCTATTTTACGATTTAATTCTTATAACGATAAATTTTCATTTTCCTCGCTACTTGGCCATGAGGCGTGTGGGGTGAAGCATTGAGACACGTTGCACGCTCTTTCGAAAATACCTGTAATGTGTAATGTAGGCTTTTTTACATTGAGAGATTTGTTATATATATAGAAAATGCATTATTTAAAACAATATATGTAAAATTTGTACAAAATGCCCAGATTAAATTTTTTTATTCCTTTTACTTTTAGAACAAAAATGCACAATAAATTAATTCGGAAAACTCGTATCATTCAACATTAGTTTTGTATTTTTCTTCGCTTTTAACATCTATAAATTGCTCTTGTTTACGTTTACGCAATCCCTCCTGGAAAATTTAAAATATTTATTACTGTATTATTAAAATTGAACTTAAACCTACTGCGGAATTGTTTGTATTGCATTTTTTTGTAATTTGGATGAAATCTCCTTCCATGGATATTAGGTATTCATCTGTGTGAACTAAGTTCTGAAACGAATATATTTTCAGGTAATTAAATATTTACAAAGCAAATAACAATTGATATTAAAACTTGTTTGGCTTATTTATAAACTTAGTAAATAATAAATTTATTTTTATTTGCTAATGCTATTAGTTTTAAGAGCAAAATAACTTCATGTAAAAATATTTGCTTTACGTGTTTCATCTGTGCAAATAACACCTCCAGAACTCTGCATATCTTGATAAACCTCTTCCTGCACGTCAGCGCCAGTTTTCTTGAACCCTCCATAGAAGCCCTCTATTGTTTTAACATTCACATTAACGATTAACCTCTTCACTATTTAAGCCATCTAAGTACCCTTTTATTTCAAATAAACTAAATGTAGCAAATTAAAATTGCACAATGGGGTTTCTTACATATTAGTAAGATACAAAAACTCATCAAAACGTTTTGCTGTAATACTAGAAAGAAAGACTAGATATAATAATAGAATAGATTTCGTTATTTGTAAGTTTGTTTAGTTTAATACTATAAAAAGTTCTAAATCTGGTTTGGTTTTCCTCTCTAAACCACGTAATAAATTTTTCATATGACGGGCCTTATCTGTTACAAGATTACCGCATCTGCGAGGTATGCCTATTTCTAACATACTTCCACGACAAACCTAACACCGTCTGCATTAA
The DNA here is from genome assembly GCA_001932985.1 of Proctacanthus coquilletti. Classification (NCBI taxonomy): domain Eukaryota; kingdom Metazoa; phylum Arthropoda; class Insecta; order Diptera; family Asilidae; genus Proctacanthus; species Proctacanthus coquilletti. The sequence continues at coordinate 43,866 of MNCL01000355.1, forward strand.
CAGTAAAACTAAAACCGACCTAATGGTCTCTATCCATCAAGAAGGTCTCCCCATCGACCCTACTTGCAACGGCCTTCCAACTAACATATAATTCTAAAAAATGCGTCCATCACCTAGTTCAACCAATTGCTTATCTTTTCCGTCTCTCGGTCTCTTATGGAATTTTCCCCCAACTATGAAAAAATTCGTTTATTATTCCCATATTCACAAAAGGCTGTAGAAAGAATGTGTCCAACTATCAACCTATAGTTAAGTTGTTCTCCATATCTAAGCCATTGGAAAAATTTGTCTATGATTCCTTGTTCTGCCACTGTAAATCTATCTTTTCCCTCACCAAACATGGTTTTCTCAAAGATACATAGATGTACAACCACCAACTTTACCAACTTCGTCTCCAAATTGCTATGTGCTTTGGAAAACGGTAAGGATGTTGACGTTATTGCAACCGATTTCAGTAAAGCTTTCGACAAGATCTTTCATAACGTTATCTTGTTTAAAATTGATCGCCCAAGTGTCCAGCTCCGTTTCATCTCCTGGATTAAATCCTACCTCAGCAACCACCAGTATAATGTCCTTTTAAGCTCATCAATCTCTAACCCTATTGTCGCTCGGTCCGCCGTCCCTCAAGGCAGCCACAGGTTTGATTTTCATCTTTGTGATAAATGACATGTCATCAAATACTCTCAACTGACGACATGTAAATCATAAAACATATTTCTTCCTCAAATGATTCTCTTCTCATCCAAGATTTCGATTCTTTTACCCCTTATTACGCGAAAAATTTTCTCGAACTCAATGTCTCAAAATGACAGCCCACCACTTACTCCTGTGAAAGTCTCCTTCACCACCCCGAGAATCAACTTGATACCTGCGTATAACGTGTGTTTCAGCTATTAAGAGGTGCAATAAACTGCCTTTCCCTTTAGCAATCTTTAACCCTCTATACAATCCCCGTAACCTTAGGTCTGTTCCACATTTTCTCGATTGCCATCGCATGAACTATGGTCACTTTAAACCTATATCCAGAATATTACGCAAAGTCAACGGCCTTACCTATTTGACTTTCCCTTGAGCAAATTGTCCCTTCAAAAAACCTTATACGTACATTTTAATCTCCCCCTCCTGACCGTCAAAACCTGCTAAGCCATCTTTACCTATAAAAAACTTACTTAGCTTAGCTGTAAATACAATTGTAGTTTGTATTAAGCTTTAGATAAATAAAGTAGAATAAATAATACTATGCAGATCATGTATTGTGGATTTCGTACGCAAACTTTAATTTTTATATTTATTCAAGGTCTTTTTTAATTTTATTATCTGATTATTTAATATATTAAATATATAGTAAAATCTGTATTAAAAATGTTAATCCGACTCCAAAATTTACCACTTTTGCGGGTAAAGTAGTACATCTTTGCGTCTTTAGTGTTAGTATACCACTCCACGTTCCCCGACGGAGATTGTAAACAAAAAGTCATTTGATAATAACAAAAATCAGTTTTAATTCGTAGCACACATTAACATTATAGCGTTTTTGATAATTTTAATTTGCATTAAGATTAAGAAAAATAAATCGCGATATGTAATATAAAAATCAATAACAAAAATTTAACAATCCCCCACAAAATATAAAACTTTTAAAAGAATCAGTCGAACTTATGGGCAAATTCGTTGCCTAAAATATTTATTGAAAAGTGTGAATGCAGGATTCGCAAATAATACTGAATCCACTTTTATCCACTTTCATCATTGTTCAAAGTATATTGCAATAGTTACACTTGGTATCTTGCAATGGAGAGTAATAAGGATAAATATCGTCTTCTAATTCATCGAGTTTAAATAAATTTTCTTTTGATGACAATGACGAGTATTTCTGTAAGTGACCAGTCTCGAATATTTATTTACACAACGAATTAATTTATTTTGTTTGTATGTTTTATTAATACTTTCATGTAGTGGAATTTTATAGCTTGATTTTGTCAATATAGCTGCTAGCATAGACGTTAGCTATTAACGGGAATTATTATATTTATCCTTTTAACCCTTTGCGCTCGAGAGCCGACTCTTAATCACCATTCCATTTTTGACTTTTGAGCGCTTCAGAACATTAACAAATAATGAGATATATATTGCGAATATTCAGTCAACTGTTTCATTAAATTAGCTAATCTTTATTCAGTTTTTCGTCCAGAAAAATCAAGGTATACACTATTAATGAAAATCGTAGTTTTTATTTTCATGCGATGTGTAATTTTTCGGAGCATAAAATTAAAATAGCTCCGAGCGCAAAAGGTTAATATTTGGAGGAGGAAATATATCCCATGTAGTGCAACGTATTTAACTTCTGTGGGCATTGCTTTGAAATTAGATGTGCTATAGATGGCTTTAAAATTAGATGTCGAAGGCAATCCGCTTTAGTTTGTATTTATTTGTGTATTCGCATTGTTACTAGAATTATCCATCGGTTCCAGTGTGTCACATGCAACGAAAACACGTTGCCCTCGTAACGCCTATAGCTATATAACTAAGTACCATGCGCGATTTTTTTAGGCTTTCTTGTATAGACCACAAAAGCTATTACTCAATGACATATGATTCATGCAACTGACGTGCGCCACAAGTTGAACTAAAAATAGACATACGGCGTTCGTTCGCGTATAGCTCCTCAGGGTGTCTACCGCTTAACACAGGAGTGATCGCGTTCGGTACTGGTAGAACTGGTGGGTTTCTAAATACATGCCAAATAAAAATATCTGAATATGTGTCCATGAAAAGTTATAATGGATTTGCGACAATTTTAGACTTTCTCAGAACAGAAGATCCAAAGGAAAAGATGACCAAAAAGTTAAGGAATTCCGACCACCACCATTTGGTTTCAATCACTTCATTATTTACCTTTACCTCACTCACTCGCATCCCACTAAGCCACGCATAAGACGGTTCACGGAAATCACTGTGGTGGCGTCTCTGATACCAACCAACCCGATTTTTTAGAGTTGATTTATATCGCCTACTTACGTCTAACTTGACTCTCCCTCTATAATATAATCCCATATTGCCCGAAGGTATAGTTGTCATATAAATTCTAACCTTGGTACAAAAAGAAAGACAAATCAATATAATTTACCTTCAAAATCTAAAATATACCAAGAAAACGTGCGCAATAACAAAAAAGTCTATCCAGTAAGTCATTCACTAAAGAAAAATTAATCTCACAGCAGAAGGGAAAACGTCAAACTGAGTAAAGACGATGAAAACGGTAAAACCTTGATTAGACAAAAATCCGTCCCTTCCGCATAAGAAATAAGCATTAGTAAAATGAACAATAACATCGTAGAAAGCATAAAAAATATGCCATTGTCGACAATACCCGCCTATACTACAATACCCGATATAACTCTAATTTCAAATTTTAAATAATACTAGTACTACTACTACTATGGTGCTTAAAATAGTCTTAATTAAAAATTGCGCTCGCTAATCCTAAAGCAACGATTTTGTTCAAAACGTTTTTAGATAGTAAGAGATTTCTAGTTTAAACCTATTTTGCAAGTAATAATTCGTTAACTGTATCGCAAATAAAAAACCTTAATAAAATAATACAAGGTGATAAAATAAAATCAAATATTAGCATACAAAAATATAGTGGTTTGCACAAAACTGAAAGTTGCGAGCAAAAATGTATAAAACAGAGAAAGTGTAAGGAAACTCAGACTTTAATGAATTTAATGTAAACAAAGAGAAATTGTGCTATCTCTTAAGAGAAAAACTTCTAAATGGCGTACATAAAGAATATTTCATTACATACCTCATTTTGATTACTACCAAAATGTGTCTTTTTCTTTAGATTAATTTTTCGACTTCGTAAACTGCCCCAAGATGAAGACTCAGATTTACTTTCATCTCTGTCGTGACTATTTTCTGAAGTTAATATATGTTCAATTTTGGTGCAACCATCTTTCATACTAGTAAAAACATCTATTGAGGACAAGTGTTGTCCTTCCCTGTTTGCAGACATAATTTCCTTCATTTCGTTGTATCCATCCTGTAATACTTCAAAAGCGGAAAGTAACCCATCAGATTTCATAATTTCATTAAAGTCTTTATAAATTGATTCGCTTATGTCTACAAAATCCACTGAACTTTCTTGATTTCCTGAATAGAACTTTTCCAAGCCATATTGCAATTCAGTAAAAACAAATCTGTAAGAAAAATAAAGAAGAACGCATTAATTCTTTTAACAAAGTAATTATAAAGTAAAAAAATTCCTCGGTAACAATATTCGTTGAAGACGGTAGATAAGACCTATATATTTGTTTAATATCTAGACAGGCAATTCGAATAATAATAGAGTATTCATAGTAAATTAAGACAGAACCGTTTTCAGTGACATGCATTTATTTATCATCTTGTAGTGAAAAGTTAATTAGTAAATTAAAGGTTCCTCCCAAGCGCTTTAAGGAATCAAGTAACCAACACTACAAAAAAAACTCTAAATATGAGATTTCTGTAGTAAGCTATGATAATAATTTTCAGTTGAATGTTGTCACATTGTAAATCTGATCGGTAATAAATTCTGAAAAATATCACGAAGTCTCTGCATTTGTCGACATTTTCCAGTGGAACTATCAAACATTCGTTGACAGATTATGAAATACCCTACCGTTTTCGGTTAAAATAAATCTGTTTAATTGTATTAGAATTCTTCTGTTCCTACATTCATAAACTTTCGAGACTTTCCAGGTTTTAACAAATCCTTAACCCCTTATGCACCCATAACGACCTAACAGAAACAGTCAATAGTACGAATATATTGCAAAGAACACATTAGAACACAAAAAACAATTACTACATATAACTGAGCTAATGGTTCGAAAACTTGGTGTCTTAGATATAAATTTTATGAAAGAATCGGGAAGATGGAGAACAGAAAAAATAAGGCCGATTTTATATTCTTTCGCTAAAAAAAACAGAAATTATGTAAGACAAATCAAAATTAAAAGGAACGAATTTTAATATTAAAAATGATTTATCTAAGGCGGATCGTATGAAAAGAAAACAAATAATAGAGCTTGCCTAGGAACTAGAGGAAAAATTTTTAAAAATTAAAAAAGAATAAATTGTTTGCTGACGAAAAAGAAGTGATTATATCTCACAAAATAGGAAATACGATAATAGAAAATGAAAGTAATCAGAAACGAAAAAGATCAGCAGAAGAATTACTAGTCTAAAGGAGATCAATAAGAAAAGAGAAGGCCCTCTGAAGCAGATGGTAAATATAGAAAAGCACGCAAAATCAAACAGTAAGGAAAGAAAACCCACCTGTTTTTTATGAAATAATCAATATTAAGAACGGATCCCAAGGGATATACGGAGAACGGATCTCACGGACTAGGCTACGGATATGTTAATTGGATTTGGAGTAACAAAATAAGAGTTACAGGAGTATAAGAATTAATTCTAGTAGAAATTAAGGAAATGTAACGGCAAACCATCGTTCAAGTATTATAAAACATAATTTTAATTCCGTAGTAATAATCATACATGAAAGTAAAAAAATCTCTTAAATAAGATGAAGAGGTTTAATATTGGGATTACAGGCGTAAATGAAGTAAGATGGAAAGGCAATAACAAATTGAAAAAGGATGGCTATGTCATATATTTTTCGGGTTCAGAAGCCAAATATGATAGTAACAGAGTAGCTATCATCGTGAACCATATAATAAGAGACTCTGTATTAGGAGTAGTTTCAGACAGAATCATATGTCTGGAAGTGAAAAACAGGAATACACCTATCAATATCTTATAGAGGTATATGCTTCGACAGCTGACAGTGGGGAGAAAGAAATCGAGAATTTTTATGAAAAATTAGAACCGGTCAGAATGAAGAAATAAAAATCATTTTTGGCGACTTAAATGCAAAAGTATGGATAGGCAGAATAAACGATATAGTTAGGAATTATGGCCT
>MNCL01000356.1:0-14228 GCA_001932985.1 Proctacanthus coquilletti
GGTCGACGAGTGCACTAAAATTAAATTTGGCCCCGAATTTGGATTATTTTTCCTGCAATTTTAATAACACTACGACAAATTCCCTGTAGTCCTGTTAAATAAAGTCTTGGTCAAATTCCGTCAGTTTTCGCGCGATTTCTGAAGAAATATTAACAATAACTTAAATCTTTTTGGCCCTGCGATGGTCGACGAGTGCACTGTAATTAAATTTATCCCCTAATTTGGATTATTTTTCCTCCAATTTTAATAACACTACGACAAATTCCCTGTAGTCCTGCTAAATAAAGTCTTGGTCAAATTCCGTCAGTTTTCGCGCGATTTCTGACGGAATATTAACAATAACTTAAATCTTTTTGGCCCTGAGGTGGTCTACGAGTGCACTGTAATTAAATTTATCCCCTCATTTGGATTATATTTCCTCCAATTTTAATAACACTACGACAAATTCCCTGTAGTCCTGCTAAGTAAAGTCCTGGTCGGATTCCGTTAGTTTTCGCGCGATTTCTGAAGAACTATTAACAATAACTTAAATCTTTTTGGCCCTGCTATCGCCTACGAGTGCGCTGTAATTAAATTTGTCCACGAGTATCAGTTTCTTTGCCTATAACTTTAATAATAATACGCTGCATATAGAAATAAAAAAAAAGCAGTCTTTTCAAAATTTCAGTTAATTTTTTAAGTATTTCAAATAAAGTGATTGATGTTGAACAATTTTGTAGATATTTGTGATTTTAAAATCCATGAGATTATTATTATTTGTTTTTTTTTTTGTTTTACCAGTAATGGTCTTTTTAATTGAAATTTTTGGTACTAATTTCCCTTTGATTCCTTTTGCTTTTCTCGCTACTAATTTTTTCCTCGTTTTTGTTTGCTAGTCCAACTGGAATTGATCAGATTAGTGCACGTTTCAATGTTTCCGAATGGTGTGCTAATGCAGTCACAACATCAACAATAAAAATTGGGGAAGGTAACAATGAGACTCAATACAACAACAATTCTTGAAAAAAAAAAAAAAAACGCCCTAGGAAAAGGAAGTCCAGGATACGTCCTACAGGAATATTCCCTCATCAGGACCATTACGATTCAATGTATACAATTTAATTTTTCTTTTTTCTTCTTTTTTTTTGGGTGTTGTTGTTGTCCAATGGTCCTCTGAAGTGACAATATGCGGTGGCCCTTCGATTGCTTCTGCATTGTTAAAGGGCGCCGCATTGAAAAGCAGTCAATGGTCCTCTTTTTAAGGGTACTTCTTTCTACTAGAGATATTATAGATATATATTTATTTATTTAGTTTTTTCTTCTTCTTCTCCGATTTGTCCTATATACACAACATGCACCTATGAGATTTGGAATTTTTTTTTTAATTTATACGGTTAAGGGCATATAAGGGCTAATGTGGATGTAAATTTAAATAATGGGATGTAGGGTAATAAAAATATATAAAAAAAAAAAATTAATTATATTTCATTTTAATTATAAAATATGTGACAAAAAAAAAAAGGTAATCCAATTGAAATTTGGAGTTCCAACCTACTTTAATGAATATCTTAAAAGATTTAAAAGAAAAAAGAAAATGATCTTTTGTTTGTCTTTTTCATGATTGAAATGCGCTATGTTTACACGTTGCTTTATTTTCTTGTTTTATCAAAGCGCGACTGTCTGACTACCTCTTGTCTTGTCCACTTAACGATGGTATAGATAAACTCTGTCATCGAGTATCATCATTTCATAAATTTCATATATCGATTCCCACTTAAAGTGAATGTAATACTCGAAATTGTATTGTATACCTACCACATGGTGGCCGTTAAGGGGTCTCTTATACTTTTTACAAGACAATTGGAAACATCTTTTCAAGATTTCATACCTGTCTCTGTACTACAAAAAAAAAACAAATATAACAATAAAAAAAAAAGAATATATAATAAAAGTAAAAGATGATCAAACGAAAGATACAACACCTACAAAAAGTTTTTGAGATAAATAGAAGGGTTAAAAGTGATGATATAGAATGGAGTATCCATATTTTTACCTGTAAAATATCGTCCGTTGTATTATCCGAAAGGATTCAGCATATTTTAAAACTGGACTGGACCACCAGAGGCCCCATTGGTATACACCGATAAAAAGGTAAACAACATTTAAAGTGGCTGAACAAGAAATTTTATTGATCAACCATCGGCAGAGAACGCGTTTGAATAAACAAGATGATCATGGAGGCCACACGGTTGTGCCTGCATATAGGCCTGATCATTTACCTGCATCAGTTTTTATTTATTTAGTAAGAATTTATTTTTATTTATTTTTTTTTTTTTTTATTTTTCAATATGTTTGCGAACAACATAAGAAAGAGGTGTTCGTTTAAGTCGACACTAAAGTGGGCAGAAATCAAAATTCATGAAACATTGTTACACACTTCTGTTCTATTTATTTTATTTTTTTATTTTTTATTTTACAAAAACCCACCCACAAAGTCTAGACTAGAATAAGAAGTTGATTAAAAGGTAAGTTATGACCTTAATAAAAAAAAAAAACATATCACAAAATTTTTTTTTGAATTAACAAAATATTTCCTCACATGGAGTAAATTTCATTTCAACCATATTCACTTTTACTATTTTTTATAAACATTTTTAATTCTAACAAATTTTTTTCTAAATTTAATAATAGGACCTTAAGGTTAAACAAGATTTTAAAGCTATACAAAAAAATAATTAGAAATATTAGTAATTTTTTTTATTATCTTCAAATCGATAAAAATAAATAGTAATATTTTTATATAATTTTTTTTTTTCGAATTTAATATGTAAAAAAAAAGCGATTGTTAAGAGTTTAGTTTTTATTTTTTTAAATGAATAAAATAAATTAAAAGTGTTTTTAGAATTTTAAGAATTTTAGCTTCATATGCTTGTAATTTATTTTTATTTTTTTCTTTTAACATTTTAATTTAAAAATCTAAAGTGAATATAATTGTAATTATCTTTCGTTTGTTTTTAATTTTTTTTTTTCTTTTGGCACAATTACGATGGAATTTAGAAATAAACAACTTTAGCCTTAAGTGCACTATTTTATAATTCTTTTTCAATTACTAATTAAAAATTAAATCTGAAAAATAGCAGACACATTTACGATGTAATTTTGTTTTTGTTTATAAAATTAAATAAAAAAGTTTGTAGGAAAAGTTAAATTATTTTAATTTTTCTACCATTAGAACTTTTAATTAAAGGAAAATTTTATAAAATCTTTAGTATAGCTTGTGTATAAAAACTATGAATAATTTAAATAAATTTTATTTTGTACATTTGTAAATAAGTGAATAAAATAAATAAATAAATAAATAAATTAATTAATTAAATCTGTCTGTCTGTGTTTTATTAATAATTTTTAAATCTTTAAAGTCCATACTAAAATATTAAGAAATTTTTTGCACAATCGATTTTTTTGTGTTTACATTTTCCTTGTTAAAATAAAATAACGATCGATTTCTGGATTATTTTTATGCAGTTTACAATTTAAAAAAAAAAATAAAAATTATTTCTGCAAATTTCTTAAAAAGTCTTGGACGAGAAATAGAAGAGTAAATAATTTAAAATAGACTTACCAAAGAAAGGGCCAGGATATTTTTTATTATGTTAATAATCCTAAACAAAACACCGTGTCCACCATCGCCCGAGAAAAAAAAGAAACCGAAACCGACGCTCATTTTCAAATTTAACGGTCACTACAGAAAATCGCAAATTTCACTTCACCCACTGCGCCCACCACACTCAAAACACTTCCTTTTACCTGTTCAATTAAATAATCAAATTAATCGTGATATTAAACGTCTATTTAACTCAAAATCAATTTATTTACTTATTTAGTTTTATTTGAACGACAACCATGACACTGCGCTAACCCGACTGCACTGCGGATAATGAACAATGGGGAAATCGGTGAATAACAGTAAAATTCAAATCGGGGAAGTGAGACCGTCAGCAACATTTGCTAGGAACATTGTTGCTAATGCAACGGTATATTTTGCTGCTGGGGATTTTGTTCTGTCGGTTTAGTGCAACGTCGTGGTTACCGCTTCTGAGCGATTTGTAAAAAATGAATTAATTCCGTTCGTTCGTAATATCGCCGTTTAATATCGATTATTTTATTGAATAGGTGAAAATAAGTGCAGTGGATGCAATGGGTGCAGTGTGTGTGTTGTAGGTGCAGAGTGCGTGTAGTGGATGAAGTGAAATTTGTGATTTTGTTTAGTGACCGTTAAATTTGAAAGTGCGCGTCGGTTTTTTGTTTTTTCTTCGACCGATGCCGAAGTGAAAGTGAGGGATTTTCTTTTAAATATTTTTGATATAAAAACAATTCTCCTGCTGCCTGCTGGTTTCTTTGGTAAGTGAATTTTAAATTATTTACTCTTCTATTTCTCGTTCAAGAAGTCTTGATTGAGCAACGAGGGATTTGTTTTTTTTCGTTTTCTAAGTAAAGGTACACTTTTTTGTTAGTCAATTTATTTTTATTTGTATAAATTCAACGTGAATTATGCAATTCTGTTTATTTAAAATAATATCTTCACTTTTATTATATATTTTTTTTAAATCCTTTAAACAATTTTATTTATTTTTTATTGAAATTGTTAACAAAAAAAATTTTCATCGTAATCAATTCCGAATCGCTGCCCCAAAAAAAAAGGGTAAAAGGAAATATAAAGACTTTTTATTCGCTGTTTATCACCATTGTAAAAATTCTACTATTATTATCGCACAAAAGATGTTTAAATAAAACTTCTCAGTTAAAAATTCAATTGTTTAAAAAATTAAAATCATCATACAATCAACGTTTTAACTCTATCCACGTCATGGATAGATTTAAAAAAAAAATAAATAAAAAAATAAAAACAGAAACAATAATAACATATCTCATGCATGAGGATGGCTTAAAAAAGAAAAATAATTAAAATAATTATAATAAATATAAAAAATAAAACGCCATATCATTCAATTTAAACGAATCCCTGAATTTTTTTTTTGTTTCTTTTCGCTATTTTTTGTTTTTTAATTAATTTTATTAATTAAATCGAATTGGCTTAAAGGTTATGTGTGTAAATTTATAAAATAAAAAAATATATTTGGTTTTTTTTTTTTTTTAGTGATCTTCAAATCCATTTCTGTATTAATGGACCCTTGAACTGGACAAAACAGCGACGCTTAAAAATTTCAATGAAGATATGATAACAGGTAAAAGGTAATCTAATATTCCTCATTTCATGCGAAATAAGTGATCTAGCGCCGTTTTGAGACAAAAAAAAAAACAACACAACAATACAAAAGGTAGAATAAAGTCATAGTTATGAAACATATCCGATCGTTTTATAGTCGTTCAACATCAAAGGGATTATTATCTTTTATTATATTTTTTTTTTTTTTTAATAACAGGGCGCACCTTAAGTAAGGTATGATAGTGTAACAGATGTACTGTATCACGTAACAAATAAAAAAAAAACAAAAAAAACTAAAAAATGTTTTCTTTTTTTCTGGACAATATCCACTTTATCCCATTCCCTTTAGTCCATCCGTTGTCCATCTATCGATCTATTGATCTGTCCATCGATCCATCGAACCGCAAAACCATTCAACTTTGCCGCTCAATGGTTTTTAGAGTATTTTAAAGATTCAAGTATCTTCATCTAGACGATAGGAAGATATGACATGGGGTCGTCTCTGATACCCTTCCAAAAAACAAAAAAACAAAAAAACAGGTATCGATGATATGCCGTATTACATTTAACACTATAGTCCCATTAAAGGATAAAATATGAAGAAAAAAAAAATATTAAAAATAGTGTAAAAAAGTATAAGTATAGAGGAGTTTTTTTGTTTTTTTTGTTTTTTTTTTTTTTCTATGATATCTCAAGTGTGTGCCTCTCTTTTGATGCTTCGTTTTAATCAACAAAAACAAATCCTTCTCTTCTTTGGATCTTCTTGAAGATTGGCGGAAGGTTTGTTGGCTTCTTGACCGATGTGGTTACAATGATTTTGCAATTTTTCTTTTTTTTTTTTTCGTTGTTTTTTTTAAAGTCAGGCGGTATACCTTTCAATAGTGAACAGATAATAATAAAATAAAAGGAAGATTTGCTCGGTATAATGGACGGTATAAAAGGTAGAAGAAAGAATTAACCACCTTAAAGTCGGACCAATAAAAAGGGACAATCGTCGCCAGAGTTTTATGTTTGGTTTCACTTAAATGGACACTTTGATTGCCGCCTCTCTAGATTTTGATAGCAATCAATCCTGGTGGGTTTTTTTTTTTTTTTTATTCGAGGTAACGCCCTCCCCCAAACCACCATGTGCATGCATTAAAAGGTTTCTCTTTGTCGGTAGAAATTTTTGTTTAACCATTTTTACCTTTTTACAGCTCCTTTGTTCTTTTAACTAATATTAAATCTTTTGAAAACATTTTTGATACCATTATATTATAATTTTCTTTTTGTTCTGCATCTCGTAAAGATAAAAACACAAAAAAAAAAAAAATACACACAATTTGAATGAGTTTTAATAAAAACAATCCTTTCTTGGAAATTATTGAATATTTTATTAATTTTCTTAAGGCGAATTGATTTTCATGGTTCAAGCGATTTAATATTAAAATTCGACAAAATAAAAAAATATATTTTCAAAATTCTTGATGACCTTCCAAATATCCACAGGTAAGTGTTTTTTGTTTTTTTTTTGTATTATTTTTTCGAATTATGAGAAAATATCTAAAGATTATTCAGATTTTTTATTATGCCAAAAATTTAGTTTTATTCTAGAGAAATTCGACAGTAATTTAAAATAAAAAATAAAAAAATAAATAAATAAATAAAATAATAAATTATGCATTTCCCTTTGTTTTTTTTTTTTTTGTTTTTGAATAGGGCAAAATTTGCGTATATACAAATTGACGAAAAAAATAAAAAATAAATAAATAAATAATACCTCAATATTTCCAGGTGTTAAGCAGCCGGAAGGTGCTATTTAAGAAAGCAAAAAAAAAAAAGAACAAAAATGAGATCAGAATAAATCCACATTAACCCAAATCAATAATCTTCAAGGATCCTTAAGCAAATCGAAAAAAGCCACTAGAAAACCTTTTCTGTGTTTAACAAAGCGAACAAAGTTAAAACCTTTTCAAGGGGCTATTTCTACTGAGGTGTTTTCATTTAATCAAGGGTACAACATGGACTAGAGTTTTCTTTTTTTTTCAATTTACCTTTACTTTCCTCCTTTGAACAGGAAATTCATTCTTATGCAATTTTTGTAATAGCAAAAGAAATGCACTTAAAGAAGGTATGCAAGGTTTTATTTTGCATTATTCATTTTTAAACTATTGCAATTTTATTGTTTTTTTTCTCTCTCTCTCTCTCTTTTTTTGTTTTCTATTATAACAAAAAAAAAAAAGTCTCCCACTGATTTTTAACACGTTGTAACTGATTGTTAAAAAATTTTTAATTATGTCTAGAAGCAAAATTCATGAGAGTGTAAGATAAAAATCTTTTATAATTGTTAATTTATGCGTGAAAAAGTAGCGCAAATAATTTACTCAATGATTTTTCTTTACATACAAAAAAAAAGTAAATCCACGGGAATTCTTCCCCCAATGATTCGTTTTTTTTCATTTTTTTTCTTCTTCTTCTTCTTCTTTTGTATTTTTGATTGTGTAAAGTGTATACACACGTTTCAATATTTTAGCCCTAACTTTTTCATATTTAACGATCTGATTATTCCCTTTCTAAAAAAAAAAGAAAGAAAAATAAATACGAAAATTCATGCTGTGCAATTCCACTCGAATGAGCCGAAAAAATATTTTCCTTGTGTTTAATTTTCAATGTAATTTCTTTTTATTTACTTTTTCTATTTCTTTTTTTATTTTATTTTATTTTATTTTTGAATATCATAAAAAGGTATCAGTCAGTGGTCTCGAAATTTGTTTCATTTTGATTTTAAGAAAAAAAAAAAAATAATATTTTCAAAAATAAAAACTCCTGTTGTGTAAGACTTTTAAAGGGAATCGATTTCAGTTATTTTTTGTTTAGAAAATGATTCCCAACAAAAAAAAAAAGAAAAAAAGAACGTTAAAGAATTGTTAATAATTAAAGAAAAACACTTAAACAAGTAAATAATTAATTTAGGATATTTTTTAATTTATATTTAAAAATAAATCAGAATATTTAATTAATTACTTTGAACTAAGAAGGGGAAAAACAAACAAACAAAGAAACGCGATAAAACTCTACACAACATCTTTAGATTGTAATTTCAAGAAAGAAAGAAAAAAAAAAAACAAAAACAAGAAACAAAAGTACAGAAAAAGAAGAAAATCCCAGAGAAATGAATAAATACAATTAAAAACAGCATTACTGAATAAACAGGTGTAAACAAAAATTGATGTAATTTAAACGATGGTAGTCGCGACTGTTAGTTGCGGTCATCGCATCTTCAATAAGAAAAGTGTAATTAAGAAATCAAAGATGTACCTTGCGACAGGTAAGAATATTTACACCTGTCTGTATATTTAATGGAATGACCAATGAATTCAAGTGTACAGGTAAATTCTTCATCATTTTAATTCCTTACTTCATTGTTTATCTATTTGTTTGTATTTTGTAAATAAAAAGGAGAAAGATTTTATTTTATTCTATTTTATTTTATTTTATTTTTTCCTTTAAATACCTTTTTACACTGTAGACGAGTTTATTTACAATTTTCCGATTGTGATATGTCCGGCACAGGTACAGGTGTATAAATTAATTAAATAAATAAAAAAAGAAAAAAAAAAGGAATTAAAAATGAAACAATTTTATTAAACGAGCTTTATATTTAAATAAAATCAAAAAATAATAATAATAATAATAAAAAATAGAATGATCTTTAAAAATTGAATGCTTTTACTCAAGTGTATTTTTTTTTTTTTAGGAGAATTTTATTAAAGTTATGAACACGTTTAATATTCAAAAGGTTAAGGTTTATCCAGTTCAGGGTCAGAGAAAAAGAACATTAATACGATTTAACTATATTTTCATCTAAGGGGGGTGACACGAGTTACCTACTGACCGCGGTATATAAAAGGAGAAAAAAAAAGAAAAAATAATAATAAAAGAACCGACTACCTATACCTGGAGGAAATTGTCCAGGTGATATTTTTGGCCAGTCATCGTTCTTAAAAGTACCCTATTTTCTCTTTTTCTCTGTTGATCGATTGCGGATGCATTAGCGAATGAAATGTACAATTATAAAAGTAAACTGTTACCGTATTTTATCACCCTACTCCTTCACGACTATGTAATTATATAAAAAGGTAAAAAGGTAAAATAAAGAGAAAAAAAACAAAAAAAAAAGACGTACGAAAAGAAATAATCAAGGAAAACACTTAGAGAAAATTTCTTTTAGAAAGTCAAAATCATTTCATGCACGCAACAGAATTTTACTGGAACTAATTAATAATTTCAATTTACGAACGAAAAACTAGAAAGAACTAGTTAAAAAAAAATAAATAAATAAACCAAAAAGACGAAATAAAAATATGATTTTAAAACATTTTTTTTTTATTATTATTAATTCGAGACATTTTAAGTTAATTTTCAACATGTTACTTTAAAAAAAAAAAAAAAAATTCAATCTTAATTCAAGGGATTTCCAAAAAAAGAAAAATAATTGATTTTCAAAAAAAAAAAATTAAGACTTCACATAAACGAATATTTTTGGGACAAAAAAAGTAATTTAAGTTTCAATTAAATATTTAATATAATACAATTCCATTACTTAAACATTATTATTTTTTTTTTATATGAATTTTTAAAATCAATATCCTTAAAAATACAAAAAATAAAAATGATTTTTTTTTAATCGAATAAATCAAAAATGGATTTCATTTTTCGAAAAGTGAATGAAAATTTTCATAAAGTTTTAACTAAAACAACAGAATATAAAAAAAAATATATAATTAAATATTTTTAGAATAACTAAGTGTCACAATTTAAAAAAAAAAAAATATTTTAAATATAATTTTAAATAAGTTAATAAATTTTTCACTTTTCTTTTTTTTTATTTATTTTATGAACATTTTTGAATGGTTTAGTTAGAAAAAAATTTATGTAAATAACTTCAAATAAAGAAAATATGATATTTCATTTTAAAGATGACTAAAGATGATACTCAGGTGTGGGATAGTAAAGTTAAAAGTACACTGAAGTAAGTGGACAGTGCTTCTTTATTTTTTTTTTTTTTAATATTTCTTTTTATATTTTGTACATTGTTTTTCATACTACCCTTTGTCCAGTGATGTGAGTCGTCTTCAAACAGTTTTTGTATATTGTCAATAGCCACTTAGGTGGAAATATTGGTAAACATTTGGAAACAAATCTAGGTACAGGTAGAAATGCATATCGGTTACGAGAGGGTCCACCTTAATCAAATATAACCGATCGATGAGACACCGATAAGTGGCTACCTCGATGGATATTGATGCTGATGGGGAAGGGGGGGGACCCTAAATAATGATGATGATGGCCATCTTATCTTTGTCTGTATATTCTTGTCTTCTTTGCCTTTTTTTTTATTGTATGTTTACAAATCACTTCGACACCTTTTTCTTAGGAAGATGTCAATATTAAACGTTGTACCTTTGGTATTTCTTGGTTTTTCTTTTTATAGTCTATGGTCCATTGGATATTCGATAGACTACTTAAGAAGCTCTAAATGGTACATACGTTGTTTTGTTTTTTTTTTTTGTTCCCCTTTCATTTTGTATTGAAACCCCATTCAAGAAACAAGAAAAAAAAAAACTTTCTAATTCTTTGAATGATGATGATGAAACCCACAATAAAAGGCGAATTATTGTTAGTAATCCGAAAATTATCTTATTACGAACCGAAACCCCCATCACCATGCGAATTATTTTCCAGACCATTGTAAGCGCATTAAACCGGCAAAATTACAATTCTCCCTTTTATTTATTTATTTTATTTTATTTTCCCCCTAACCCCCGTATATCCTTTTATGAACCCTATATAAGAACTTGATCTATATAAAAGTGGTCGTCATTCCTTCCTCCCTATCTTTAGGAAACCGGGGATAAAAACCAAAAATATACTCTTGAGAATTGTACTAGGACAAAATTGAAGAAAAACGAATTAATTCCAAATTATGTCATCCAAAAAAAAAAAAAAAAAACACAAGAAAGAAGGAAAGGAAAAAGGTACCCATGTGATATTATTTCATTACTTACCCAACTATTTTTTTTTTTTTTTGACACCCTCTCGTTTAGGAGGGATCAGTAGCTCTATAAATCAATGAGCTAACCAACCAGCAGAACAGTTTAACGAAAAAATAAAAATATATACACATAGACACGTATCGTAGGTATAAGAATATTCGGGTATAAAATTTCTAGGGGTTAGAATGGATGAAGTGCAATTGTAAGGCATAAACCAATGAAGGCAACTTAAAACCCTCCTCTTCTGGTACCTTTCTGGTACCTTTAACAAATAAATTAGGGGTAAACGTGTTTAAACCGAATACAAATGATGATTTTTCTTACATTTAGAGGGTTCCTCTGTTCATTGTTCACCCTTATAATGAATTTAAGTTTTGGACTAACGTTTTCTAAATGTTTCAAATTACACACATTCTAACCGACAATTGATTTTATTATTATAATTTTTTTCTGTGTTGTTTTTTTTTTTTTCTTATTATCGATATCGAATATGAGGAAGAGGAGGCTGTCTCTAGTAAAAATAATATTTTCTTTTTTTTTTTTGCCTTGCGTTTTTCATAAGAGAAATTAAATAAAAATACACAGGGGATCATAAACATTATTATTATTATTATTATTATTATTATGGCGCTGTGATCTGCTCTGCTGTCGGCTAGCTCTCTGATCCCATGACTCACTAACAAAATAACTCTCTGCTCTCTTACCCGTGGTCTCTGTTCTCTGGTCCCATAAACTATTGACTGATTAACCGCCTGACCCCTTGACCCGGTGGCCCTTTGGCCGGCTAATTTTCTGGCCGTTTGGCCTCCTGATATTTTGACTGGTTGATTGCTTAACCCTTTGCCTTATCTGGTATCAACTGATCTACCCTAATCTATTTATGCAAAAATTATATTTAAAAAAAAAAAAAAACATGCTTTAAAATGCTATAAAAATTAATTTAAAATTATGTACAAACCTTTCTAGTCCGTTTTTAAATCTGTAAAAAAGAAGAAAAATATATCATAAATAATACTTCGAAGAAAAAAATTAAATAAGTATGAATAAAAGCCTTAAACAAAAAAACAAAGAAAAACGATGTATAATATTAAAAATACAATTAAAAATTCATGTAAATTATAAAGAAACAAATAATTTAAAAATTCTTTAGAAGCTCAGGGCTGTGTATCAAGTAAAATAAACCAATAAATTACGTTTTCTACGTGAAAGAGCTTATTTTCTTTTACGATAACCTCAAGAGTGTACGCGAAATATTTTTAACACGTGGATGGAGCTTTATCGATTTTATGAGTTTCAAGAAAATTCGAATAGTTATTTTCTTATTAATTGTAATTTTACTAAGGCCACGAAAAGTCATAGCAAAAAATGTTTATTTATATAATTTTTAAATGAAAATTCATACCTTACAAAACACAAAAAAAAACAAACAAACAAACGGCTGGTTATTTAGAGGGGAAAGGGTTAGATAATGAAACATAATTTTATTTATATTTTTGCATGTATTTATTTATTGTATTCTTTATTTTCTTTTTTTTTTTTGTGGTTTCTAAATAAATTGTTTTCCTGAAAGTATTATTATTTTCTCTTTTTTGTTTTTGCAATATTCCAGCGATATGTTGTATACATCTAAGTTAATTTCTTATTTATATTTTCATTATGTTTTTTTTTGTTTGTTTTTTCTTTATATTTGTTTATTTACTTTTTTTTTAAATAGAGAAAAACATTCAAAAAAAAAAAAACTATACATGAAAAATTTTAATATTTTATAAAAAATACTTTAGGTGGACACATTTCATTATTGTTTTATTATTATTTTTCTTTTTTTTTCATTTTTAAATACCCAGTTTATGCCTGTTACTTATTATTTTTATCTTTTATTTTTATTTTAAATAAAAAAATAAAATGTTTATGTATAAATTGAGAAAAAATAAAATATATTTATTTATATAAAAATTGAATTGGTCATTTTTAATTAGAATTTTATAGTTGTTGATTTTAGTTGGAAATTTATCTTGTTGAAATTTTATATCACAATTAATATTGAGGATTGGATTTAAATTAATATACTATTTGTTTTTTTTTTTTTTAAGAATTTAGTTAATAATAATAATTAAAAAAAAATTATCTTTATTCTTTTGGTAATTATTTTTCTTTTTTTTTTTAAATCATCAACTGTGCAATTATTATAAACTAATTTATACATTTAACAAATATTTTATTATATTAAGATGTTATCATTTTATTTAACAACAAATTCAAGCAGAAATAAATTGAATTGAATAGTTTTGTTTTTGTAATTTCATTAAAAAGGAAAAAAAAAAAAAAAATTTGTAATCTAAGCGATGCCTGTCTGCAAGATTTTACTATAAAAATAAAATAAAAAAGAAATAGACACGTGTTGTTTTTTTTTTTTTTAATTTTAATTTTAAGTGATAATTTAGAAAAGAAATGTCTTTTATTATCTAAAGACTTTTAATATTATTTTGATTTTTGGGCGTAAATTTATACAAAAAAAAAGAAAAAGAAGAACAATTTTTTAAATCAATTTTCGTTGATGAAAACAGTCAGAAAAAAAAGGAATACTGCCGCTACCATCATTTTTATAAATATAAATAAATATGCGTGTCTGTTTGTGCGTTTACGCATAATTTAATAACGGTTTATTTTGTTGTTCTTTTTTACTACCTTAAAGAAATTCTTACAACAGGCAGAAAGCTCTAATATTCTAATTTAATTTTTCTTTTCTTCTTCTCTAGAAAAGAGGTAAAATTATTATTATTTTTTCTGAAGCAGAATAAAGTGGTAAAAATACAAAACAAAAACAAAAACAAAAACAAAAACTTATTAAGATTATTTCATTCCTCATAATTTTTCTTACACATAAAAATTATACCGTTATTTTATTAATTTTCGGTTTAATAAGAATATTTACTAATTTTATCGAACATTTTTGAACACAGCGGAAATATTTACCTCTTATTTCATTC